>KK120343.1:304240-314796 GCA_000611955.2 Stegodyphus mimosarum
CCTCATCGTGCAAACATCGTAAGCGAATGCCTTCAATCGGAAGATATCACCCGTATGGACTGGCCAGCATTCTCACCGGACTTGAATCCAGTACAGCATGTGTGGGACATGCTTGGCCGACGAGTTGCAGCCCGTCAACCTCTTCCTACATATCTACGAGAACTTCGGAAAGCACTGCTTTTTGAGTGGTGTAATATCCCCCAAGATCAAATCGATAATTTTATACTCAGCATGCTTAGGCGTTGTACGGACTGTATTGCATCGTCTGTGAGACATACAATGTATTAACAATCATACCAACCATGTAATATTGGTTTTTTGTAAATAGGTTTTTTTGTAATTTGCTGCAGGCAGAAAAAAAATCGCTATTTTTTTAATAATATCAAACATATAGCATCTTTTTTTCTCTTTACCTTTTGTTTAATAAATAAGCTTTACGAATAAGTCAAATTTGTTTTGCTTCTAACTGTTCCTTTGCCTGATTTTGCATTATCCTTAATTTATGGACATGAGTGTATTTAAAAAAAAAAAATTGTGTGATAACATCTGAAATTGGTTTTTCTCACAGCTTAGTTGCTCATGATAAAAATCTATATAAAAAAACTTTTCGTGAAAGTAAAAAAGCATATTTCAATTCTCCAATATATATATAGATTTAAAGTATGAAAAAAAAAATTTTTTGAAGCGATTTCGGTCTGCAAATTGAGCAGTCAGAGGGTTAACTGAAAGCACATGGGCTTACGTGGCATAAAACAGCACCGACCACTTGCCGTGAGAAAGTAAAAGTTAATTTAACAATAAATTTAAAAAGTAAAGATGTAGTGCTAGGCTACACAATTTGATTTAATTAACAGGTTGACTCAGAAAACCTGCACCGGCAGTATACTGATTAGCAAGAATACATATCTGCTATTAAGGTTAAAAGCTGGTAGAAAATAACAAACGTGTGCTCACAATAGCAAAATCACAATCTGTCTAACCTCTTCGTTCCAACAGTTTAAATATTCTCGTTCATCTACTTCATATACATCCTGGCAAGGAAATGCGAAGGAAAATAAGGGAATTCAGGAAATACTCACAAACTAAAATAACTATTAGTAAAACTAATAGGACTCTACAATATTAACTAACAATTAATTTTACAATATTAAAAACTTCTTTTTTTTTTGTAATTAATGGAATCTGCATTACGGCTATTAATTCCCAGTACTTATTCTGTTATCGACCCCAAGACGACTTGATCATCACTGAAACCCTTTAAAATCTCACCGACCCCCAGATAGTCAATACCGACCCGTTGTTAACTCTTGACCTATAGACATTCAATTCAGATTTCTTCTTTGGCCACATTAGTCAGAAAATATTCCTCCAATGGGAGCAACTTATTATAAGATAAAAAAATGTGTGCTTAAGTACGCCTATACATATATATGTAAGATAAAAGTAAACAAAAGACAAATTATAATTTAAATTAGCAATAATTTCTTAATGTTTCTGCACTGCTTCATTTCGAGACAAATTCATGCCGTACGACTCTTACATAAGACTGATAAAGTAAATGGAACTAAAACTCAAACACCCAATAATAATTTTACAGCAGCATTAATTATGCAATCAAAATGCATTGAGAACCAAAACAAACTCAGTCTGATTTAAGGTTTCATCCTGAAAAAAAAAAGCACACTTGTTTTCTAATCTTCGGCCTAGTTGGACTGCTGCTCTCGTTTTACTGCAAAACTATGAAAAATGTAAACGTTCTGAAATAGGCAAAAGTAATGTATTTGTGGCCTCGGCTACCAGTCTCCGGTTCATTATGAATCACCATTCAACGCAATCAAAATACTTGTTGTTTATTATGGGTCTATGTTTCTTGAGAGAGAAAAGTTAATTAAAATTCGAGATTCTTAATAATTTTCTTCTTCTTCATGAATAAGATAGCCACCGTTTTGTCGATGTTGATTTGGATTTTCCAGTTTATTCAGGTCTCCTGTGTCTCTATGTGGTTTTGTAAAAGTTGGGTGAGTGGACTAATTAATGTACTTTGAGCAAGGATCTCTGTATCATCAATATACATGTGGGAAATGTTATGTCATGATATTCCTTAATCCCCTACTGTGTGACGTATGCATTACGTCAGCAGGTGTGTTTCCCACCTTCGAGAGAGACGAGGAATAGCTGGCGAGCGGAGCAGACGTTGCTCGATCGCTCATATATTATCTCAATCATTGTAAATCTAATGTAATCTATCTTTGTAAATATTAATAAATGTGTGTTGCCAACTATGATCGTTGCCTTTCCCCACATACGTAGTAAGTGTGGTGCTGTTTTTGTATAGAATGTCATTCACATAAATGTTAAATAGGGTGGATCCTAATAGGGACCTTTGTGTACACCGGTTAAAATAGCGCGGCAAGTAAAATATTTACTTCAGATGTGAACGATAAAGCATATACCAGTCAGGTAGGATTTAATTATGTTGGTTTTGTAATCCGGAAAACCCAGACTTTTTTTCTTTTAATTTTGCAGACTAGTGCGTCCAGCCAGACACTATAGAAAGCCGTAGAGAAAAAGGGTCTCCTGTGACCCTCTTAGCTTGCATACCCTCGAAATCATTTCCACTATTCTTTATAGCTGATTGGAGGTGGATAGATTCTTCCGAAATCCAAGCTGATTCCATATGAGAATATTAGTTGCTTCCTAATGAACGTGGATTCTAGCGACTGTAACTACTTCCGTGATTTTACTGATAGAGGGTAAAAGACTTATTAGGCGATATGGTTCAGGATCCGTGAGTGTTTTCTTATGTTTAAGAATCTAAGTTATTGTAGCCATCTTCCGTGGTTCAGGGAAGCATTACCATCTCAAAATCACATTAAAGATATTCATGAGCTTGAATACCAGTTTGAGAGGAAGCAGCTTGATTATTCACTTAGGGATGACATCAATTCCTAGGTTCTTTCTGCACTTGAGCTTTTTTATGTAGCCAAAAACTTCTGAAAGAAGGATGGAAAGGTGTTGTTTGTGTGTGGATTTGCTATGTAATTGGATTGAAAATAAGAGATTAAGTGTTCTCTTATTGTGTTATGGGTGCTATTTATGCAAAACTGTGATTCCGGATGCTGAGCTATTCTCAGTTTTCTATATTCTCAGTTTCAGTGTAATGGATACTTTGAGGGCCTTTAAGGGGTGGAATATTATTGCGGCATTTCTGGAGATAGCTTCCCAAATGGAATAATCGTCCATGGGAAGCTAATTTAGGTATTTACCCTAATCGAGTTGCGCAGGGATAATAGACCTGACAGCATCATTCAGGAGATTTAATCGCTGTTTGTTTGATGGATGCCTGGTCCCTGAAACTGACGTCTATTCACTTCTGCTTTCCTTTTTTTAACTAGTTTCTGCAATTGATTGCTCCTTTTGGGTTTTGGGCTTCTGATCCTTTTGCTGGTACTTTTATGGACATTCATGATAGAATCAGGGAATTTCTTGATCAAACTATCAATGTCATTCCCCGAATATACTGTTCGAAAAGTTTACTGACTGTTGTTTAGAGCTTCAGATGATGGCTCTTTCGACTGGTGTGATATAACAACTGATGTCCATGATAATCCTGATCGGATTGTGGTCAGAGGATAATGCATCCAACACAGAAATATCCAACGGATTACTGGTATTTCGGAGAAGGAAAAAATTTATAGTAATAGTGGATCCAGTATTATACTATGTTGGGGTGTTTGAAGCTGAAATGCGTAATACAGCCGAGTTGGTCAAGTCACATATTGCGCTTCCAATGTTATTAGAATTATAGCAGTTCCGTTCGCGGTATCGTGCATTTAAGTCGCCACTTACGATGATATTATTATCAAGTGAGAACAGTATATTCAAATCAACGCAGATAAATGAAGAGTTCCTAATTGAAGAAATATAGGTGGAAACAAACGTGAATGTCATAGAAGTGTTTGTTATGAGAGTAAGTGCTGAAGCTTCTACGGGGAAAAGCTGTGGTATAGGAATAGGGTAATGAGGAATTCAGCGTTTGATAAGAAGTGCAGTGCCTTCTCCTTTGAATCTCCTTTGGATTTCATAAGTCTGCTGGTTCTGTACATGTCGTAATTTGAAACATAGACGGGGCCGTCTGAACTATGCACATGTTCTTGCAGGAACATAACATGAGGTGAGTGCTCATTTATAAAATCCCGAAGCTCATTGATTTTACGGGATAATCCATTAGCATTTCATGTAATTGCATGTACAGACTCATATACATTACTAGACATGGTCTGCATTACTATTTGAATTGAAAAATCCTAGAAAATGGCAAACAGAATAAACAATTTACCTGTAGCCTGGAATTTTAGGCATTTTAGTCGAAATCATTTTTACAATGCTAATAATTAAACATATTAAACATATCATTGAATTTTTCACAAATTTTCACGAAATACACCAAGTACTGCGTAACCAGACTGCTCTCTGGTAGTTCCGCTGTTGTTTTTTTAAGGCATTGGCATTTTTTAAGGCATTGGCATTTTTTAAGGCATTGGCATAGGATAGATCTGGAACCGTAGTGATAAATTTAATGCCTATACTACTCTTATCCCATGAATTACTAGCACTTGCAGGTTTAGTACTATTATCTTCAGTAATAGTTTGGTTGATAGAAAATTCAGGATATGCATGATAATTGGCAGTATTTCTTGTTCGTAAGCAGTTACAACGCTTAACATAAGTTACACTTTTTGCGCTACAATCCCCGCTTTTGTGAGGACCTGCGCACTTAACACAACGGGATTTTAATTTGCATACCTCAGATGAGTGGTTAACATGCTGGAGTTACGACATTACAAAACACCGTTCTTTACTTTATATGCAACAACAAGTACATTCAAAAACAAAAAAATTGTAACTTTGTAAACCTGCTCTAAGCCTGATTCATTTACAAGTTTTAACAGAAATAAGGGCATGAGTAATCTTGTTTTATTCGAAACATTTGTAAAACTTTCTTCACCTTGAAACCTAGACTTTTTAATTTTTCTTCTATCTCATCTAGCGGGCAGTTCGATGGAAGACCAATCAACCTTACCAGGCCTTTCAGGTTTATTTGTTACCTCCTAGGGATCAATTTGATGCTCAACCAAATATATAGTAATTTCTGTCTGTGCGTCCTCAGATTTAAAGAAGACTTTTAAAAATTCCCCGTTAACACGGCCAGAAAATTCAGAATTTTTTTCACTTTTTAAAACTTTCATCCTTGGTTGTTGAGCAGGTATCGAGAATTCGCTCGACCCAGCCTATGTGTACTTGTAATTATTATTATCAGTATCAGCATTAGTACCATTATTTACATTTCTATTATTCAAAGTCAAATGATAAAGTTTGTTTTGCAAAGGATCATCAACATTACATTTAACTAATTTGAGTCATATAGCCACTTTTCTTCGGCGAAATAAAGCCATCCGAAGCTCTGGTGCCATTTATAGTTCTTTTGTTAACTTTATTCGAATCTTTACGGGGTTTCGTCGTAGCAGGTCCATTATTCAATTCAATACAATAATCAGAAGCATTATCAATAGATACATCAGCTATGTATGATGCGTTAGCATTACTATTAGATGCGATGCATTACTATTAGAATTATTTCTTTCATTACTATTAGTGACATAATTCTTACTGAATCATCATAAACAGCATCAATTGTACTAAAATTTTTAAAGGTTTTTAAAGGCATTCGCTCAGAACTAGTCTGAACAACAAGTTTTCTTCCATAATCTTATACAACGATATCGAAAAAATAGGCTTTGACAACACATGTTGAAAGTACGTCAACGAATTATAAGGAAGGAAGAGTTGTAGAAGAGAACTACATAATACATTTTGCACTACACTATAAATTTAAAGAGGACATTTAAAGGACATGTAAAGTGAATCTCTAACACACATATTTTCAAATTCAAATTAAAGGTTCACAGTGTTAATTTTAATATATTAATACAGCAAACTCACTTCAAACATTTTATTAGGGGGAAAAACAGATTTCAAAAGAAATTCGCATATATATATATATCCGCAACTAATTTGCATCGCAATAAAAATTTGCATACCCGGGAATTTTATTTCTCCATTTAAATAAAAAACGCTAAGTTTGGAACTTTGTTATTAGCCTTTTTAATGCTATCCAAAGCAAAGTGGAAGAGAAATACGTCGGTGTAAAAGTTAAAAAATAGACAAAAAAGCAATGTTGGTTTGGTATAGATTTCAAATAAAATTGCATTGATTTTAGGAGAAATCAAGCACACAGGTCTCTCTTCTTCAGAAGCAAAAAGGGGGAGGAACACATCCGCTTTATATCAAATAGAATAGGGGAACAAAACGAAAAAAAAATTAGTTTTATTTGTCGAGAAGACTACTAATGAAGTGTGATATATTATGAAATTAGACTTCTGGATAATAATTAAGGCCATTAACTGAAGAAGATAAATTTTTGAGAATGTGAAAAGCTTTGTGGTAATTCAGTTTATTAACTAAAGAAGATTCATGAATAATTTTCGCACAACAAATTTCAAAACTGGTATTAGGTGTCCATCTATGATTTGTTGTAGATGGTCCATTTGATTATGACGAAGCACTCGAGGGCTATCTGCGTAAGAGGAGGTATGCCTTTATGGAGAACTTTCTAAGAGAAACTGCCTCATATACACGTTACACATGAGAAAAACTACGAAAACGCCTAGATCTGCTATCAAAAATTTCTTTATTTCTCTTTTTCGAACGTAAGATTCATGTTCCTGCGGCACGAAATTTTAATGCTCAGTTAGTTTGGTCAATAGAACAACAAAACGAAAAAAAAATGTAGCTTCTTTAAAAAAAATAAAGCTGTTTCAAAACCATCTGATAAGATAGGCTATATGTTCCCCAAGAATTAGAGTCAGAAACTTAAACTTTAAGAATCGAAACGAAAGCATAATCGAATCGAACGAATCATCGAAAAATTTAAGACTCGAATCTCTAAGAACGAATATATTTATAGTTGAGAATTAGTTATTTTTATTTATAGTTGAGAAAATGTTCTTGAAGCTGAATTTCTGGAGAAAATGAGGATTTTGTAGCTGATGAATTGATGGTCATGTAGCTGAAGGATTGATGACTAGGCTAATATTATTTCTAAGAATACATTTCTGCTGTTGGAAATAAAAAAATAACATTAATAATCTTCTAGTCATTGATTTTCATACTTCTATTTTTGATTAATTAATATTGAATTTTTAAAAAACTTTTCGAAAATGTTCTAAATCCTTCTTTGAAGTGTTAGATTGTAATTGAAATTTCTCCTGCACGCAGCGAACAATTTTAAACATGCCTTCCACAACAAAGTATTCTGATATGCAATATGGGAAACGTATTTTGCTGTTGAATGATAAGTACTTTGTTGTTTTTACTATTCACAAAGACTCACTTTATTAAATTTTAATCACAGATAGTGTCCCATAAATATTCTTAATGTTTTACAACTTTTATTTATTGGTAAATTAAAATATACATTTGATTCAGTAAATTTTCTGAACATAAGTTTATAGAGCATATGATACCAGACACTTTTGTTTTTAATTTCTGTTTCCATCCTTCTAAATATCACGAGATGGCAGCACATGTTATAAATAAGAATTTGAAATAAAAGGTTGATAAACTGGACATGCAAGAGTGTGAGTCGTCGGCAAGAATGAAAACTATTATTAAAGAATACCGGTTTAGACAGATGCAGTTGCACGTGATATCCCCCTTTCCTTTCGCTATTACTGTCGTGATGGTCCACAGGATGTCTGGTCTGCTGGCTCTCTCAAGAAATGCTTTAAGAATAAACGACACAACTGTTATGTGTATATCACCGATTCTAGAGTAATGATATGCTAAGAGGAAAAAGCGAATCTCTCGTTTAATGACACGAATTATTAAAAAAAATTTTACAAAACAGTACTCCCCCCCCCACCAGGACTACACAGACAAAAGTGTTATTGAATAATAAATAGCTAATGATTTGTTCTCTGGGAAGCAAACAAAATAAAAATGGCATTAAAAGCGATGATCAGCTGTTTTGTTTAACGCATCCATAAACAATTCAGCGTTAAAGCAAAAACAGTTGAGTTATTCAGACATTAATATTAAATTCAAATAGCTTTACTTGTCTGGAAGTAATTTTAAGCTTGAAAGAGTTTCTTGCTTTCAGCAGTAACAGGCAAAATGGTAGCATCTGATAAGGAATTAGTTTGTAATTCTTAAATGTCGTTATAGCTGATGAATTTATGTTTGTACTAGTGTAAAAAATACAGAATTTTTATTCTTTGAGTTTCAAAATAAAATCAGCTGATGGAGGGTTTGCAACAATGTGCTTTTTTCTTACCTGAAATTCAATATATCATTCTAAAATAAAAATTATTTTGAGTACCCATTTTATCACAAATGCTATGCATTATTATAACTTTGTTAAAACACATTTTTTTTTCTCATATAAAAAGAGAAGCTTCAGAATTTCACTTGTGTCAATTGTTATGTTACTTTGTCCGTAACACAGCAAACTGTTTAATGTACCTTCCAAACGATGATTTAACAGAATTCATTACATCGTGTTCTGTATCTAATGTGTACATAATTAGCCATCTCAGAGAATAACCTTACAATATGTAATTTGAGGGATCTACCGATCTTAAACCATACAAATGTATACATCTCCACTTTTAGGGGGAAAAATTCTGAAAGCTTTCAGATTTTATATTACGCCCAAAGGTGCGTTTTTAACGCTTTGTGTGTGTTACCTTTATTTATTAAATATCATGTTCTTCACATTTAAACCGCATAAAATTCAATTCAACAGAAATATCACAAAATATTTAAAAATATTTAAAAAGAGCATATCTTTAGAATTTCCGATATACAGTTTCGCGCGCTGAAGATAATTTTTTCTCCCCGTACAGTGTTGCCATTGCGCGCTTTGAAATTTTTGAGTTTCTTAGTCAAAAATTCGTTAAAGTTTTACAAAATATGAAATAGATAATGAAAAAATTTCCAAAATCAAATTTGGGCTTCCAGATGCCTATATTCGAATGGAGGACTATAAAATTTGATGTCTCTAGGTACCGCTGTTTTTTCACAGTGCTAGAAACATACATACGTTCATGCAGATTCTCTATTATTTAATTTCTTTAAATATAACGCAGGGCATATTTGGTGGCAACAATTTGAAAAGTGAAACGTCGTTTTATGGTGGACTACACAAAATGCCAAAACGAAATTTAATAGCCTTCCGGGCAATTTGGCCAGAAGGCTAAAAATAAGTGAAGGTAGCCCGCCATGCAAAACATCGGTTTCCGTTACTTTATAAGGTATTTCTCCCGCCTTCTTGGCATGCCTTCGTGGTGTAGTGGTCAGCACGCTCGGCGCATATCCGAGAGATTCGTGGTTCGAGCCCGGCGAAGGCATTGCACATTTTTCATCTCCTAAATACCTAACGTCTCTACAACTTCCCTTTTACGAAAGACCTACAATAGAATATTTTATAGTTTTTTATAATTCAGTTTTAGTGCTTAACGCTATGGTTAAAAGTTTTTCATCGTTTTTTAAATTGCTTTCTGATAAGCTATTGAGTTCAAACTTTGTACATACACTGTCTGGATGTTTGAAAAAGTCTTCATCACAGTACAGTGTGATGAAGCGACTTTTTGAATTCGAATTTAGATTTTTTTTTATAAATTTAAACGATTTTTCGCGCATACCTTCGCTTAACAAGCAAACTAAAAATCTCAAAGTTTTACCGCTTACACCATCGGATAAATAAAAGAAAATCTTTTTAATGAAATTTTTGAGAAATTTTTAACATAATTCTTGATTTTTTGTAGAGAAGTTTCAAAAGCTGCTCGATTTTTCGACTCCCTCCACGATTTTTAAATTTCAACACCAAAAATGTATTCGTTTATAAAATTTTGAAATTTTCACAAAGCATAAAGCAAATTCTTGAACATTTTTTTAAAGAAGAATGATAAAAAATATGAAATGGATGTTTTTCTGCACTTAAAAAAATATATGCTGTAATATGAAGTAATAAAGAATGTAATATAATTTCAAGCTTATGATGTCATTAATGTTACACTTTTTTATTACTTTCTCAGAGACTGTCACTTCGCTGTTACAAAGAAATAAAGCTTACTATAGAAGTCTTCTACCATTTTCTAAATGCTATTTTCCCCCTTTTTATAGATCGATTTTGCATTTATAACACATTTCATTTGATAAATTTCACAAACAGCAGAACTGATTAGCGTTTAGCATTATTTGCAAAGGAAGTTACCACATGGTTTTTCATTTTTTTTTCATAAATTTATTCACATTTTTCTCGGCATTTTATTCTAAAAGTTGGTTTTCTTAATTTTACTGTGGACTTTAAAATCCTAACATCCAAAAATCGATGTTATAAAGACTTGAAATTTTCAAAGATTATAAAACAACCTCTTGCAAAATAAGAATTAAAAAAAAAAAAAAAAAAAAAAAAAAAAAAAAAATGAAAAAAT
>KK120343.1:314886-336416 GCA_000611955.2 Stegodyphus mimosarum
TAATTATCAACTTTTATTTAATTCACTCATCGTGTTTGTCCCTCATTAAAACTAATTAAATAAAATAAGTCTCTGTTTAAAATAGTCTAAAACGTTTTAAAACTATTCACTTATCCACTACCAAACTCAAATTTTGCCTATTCATTCATTGTGGATAAGAATACAATGTGGTCAAGTAATTTTATTTTCGAAATTATGTTTAGATGTTTTAAAGTGTTATGCTGAAACTATTTTTCGCACGTATCTTCGTTTAATGAAAAAGCTAAAACTAATAGTTTTGCTATTTGAACCGTAAGACCAAAGCTGTATGTAAGTACCAAAGTTGCGTAAGACAGAGTTGGAGAGAAAAAAAACCTTTTCCGTGTGCTGAATGCATAATAGCATTAGAAATTCGTTCAATCAACTAAACTATAGTTGTAAAATTTTATAAAAATCATGAAGTACTCGTAGGTTGAATTATAAATTATACTAAGTAATTGTGCTATTGTGATATTCAGAAAAACCAAATGATTCTGTATCTTGAAACGTAGTGTTGAAATTTGCGTATATTATGAATTAAATGTGTTTTAATGCCGCAAACTGAAATTGCACACAGGACGAATGCACGATCTAAAAAAATCAGATGGGCCAAATTCTTTCTTTCTTTCTTTCCTTTTTTTTTCTATTAGCAAAATGAAATTTATTTATCAACAGAATAAAAAGGTTTTCAACTAAATTTTAAATTTGGCTTACAAAATATTTTTAAAGCATATATAAACAATAATAATAATAACTCAAATAAAAAAAAATTCAAATTTGTATTTATTTTCTCTCTGAAATCTGAAGTTTGGTCCCTGTAAGACATTTCTGCTACTTTGTAATTTAAACATACTGATAGCTAAATATTAAATTTTCAGACTGACATTTATTTCAAATAATTTAAATATGTTTAAATAGCCATTAAATTTACATTGAATTTAAATATTTTAAATTATACAAAAATAAACAAATTATGAAAGTAATTAGATAAATTATTATTTTCCTTCCCTTACTTGTTAAATTCTTCTTCGGCATATATATAAAAATACATATATTCGTACCTTAATAATTATTAATTTCTTTATTTCTTACTGCAGCTTGACACTTGATGGCATTTCGATTCTGATAAAGTTTGCACCGTTGGAGAAAAATTGCTAGTAATTATCTTCATTGTAGATTGTAAATGCTAATCTGTCAAATGGGTTCTTTTCTTAATTGTTTATCAGTTGTGGGGGAAAAAAACTGAGTGTATTTATTTTTTTAACATGGATGAATAAAAGTAAATTAAATATCTATTTTCAAGTTTTTTGAATAATATTGTTATGGATTTTGTATTTATTTAGATATTTATTTAGAATTGTAATTAAAATTGTTTTATTTTCCCGTGCAACGCAGACGATTTTTTGAAGAGAGAGCTACGTCGGAAAAGTAAAAATACAAGAGCGCGTGCATTTAATATTTAATAAATAAATATCTCGTGATTGCTGTTGCCATGCAGAAAAATCGAGAAAATAGATTTTAAATAGATTTTACCAGAATGTTCTCGTGAATAATTAAAAAGCTTATAAAAGCAGAATTAAAACACCTCGGCTCAGTTGCTGTCGTTTTAAGCGAACTGTTCGTTTACTTAATGCTGTTATTGATTGTAGCGAATTCACTGTGAGATTGAATTAGTTTCCCTGGTTTGAACGTCTGGTTTCAATTGAGTTCTGTTTAACGTTTAAGATATTGTGATATTGTACGAATATCTCTATGAAAATATTTCAGCATTTTGTTTTATTTTTTGTGAAAAGAATAAATTTGATTAACTTTATAACGACTTGAGCATTCAATCCATTACGAACCCGTACGCACGCAACAATATTTATATCACACTGTTTACTAATTAGCTCCATTTATAGAATTCGCTTTCGTTTTTAAGGTAAGGAATATAAACTTAGACGTTAAATAACTAAAATCTTGAAGTTTTTGCAATATCTTACTAGTAACAAATGTATGATTGAAATTTATTCGCCGACCCCTATTTTAGCTTCGAGTGCCACATGCGGCACGCGGGTCATCAGTTTGAGATCATTATTAATTACCTCAATTTCTGCTTGCCCATATTCGGCTGATCCCGAGGATGCAGAAGCATTGCGGGACGAAGCGTATGAGCGAAACAACCAGTTGGCAAAAGAAGGTAATCGCCTTTGCTCACATATAATTCGTTTTGTTTCTCATTTTCGTAAGATTTTGCTGCAGTTTCTTCTTTTTATCTTGTTTTCTAAATGCTACATGGCATCATGCAAGCAACCAGAAAGCACTCCTCTCTCCCATGAAAAGACAGAGCATTTCCAATAAATAATAAAGAAAAAATGCCAATGTTTACATGGGAGGTGAAATCTTATAAACAGTCCTTTCTGCCTTAAATGGGGATCGAACTTTCTGGCACGCTTCCAAGAAGAGATCTATCATCGGTGGTTGGATTCTAGTTTCAACGTAAATAAGTAATGCAAAGAGTAAATAAAGTTATGATAAATTAAAGATATTATGCATCTCATATTGGCAACACTTGCCAAGCAGTCTGGATGATAAATGCAAGGTAGTGCAATACAGCGTTGCGATTCAAAATTTGCAATACTTCAAAAGACTTTTTTGAATTTTGTAAAAATGTTTTACTTAATTGAGACTTCCCTGATTAAAAAAAATATCAGTTTAAGTAGTCAGAAGCGAAATTTATTTTTAAGGCTCTCACATAAGCGAGAGCAGACGACAAATCTCATATATCAACACCGAAATGAGGAGACAAATATAACAGCACCGGCGCAATAAAAATAGATGCTGTTTTTACCATTTCACATACTTCTGAATTAATAAGGTGGAGAAAATGATTTATCATCACTAGTTTTATGAAAAGTGTGTTAATTATCTCAGGTTAGTTTTAACGCATAATAATCTAAATGTATAATTTGCAACATCTTGTTCTAACCTATTACCTGGATTACCTACATTTCCCATTGGATCAATGTTTCTCATTCATTTATTTATAGCCACTGAATCATTCTTGCTGTTATTTTAGTTTTCAAACTGCCCGTTGCGAACTGCCTTGTCTTCTGGGTGAAAAGTTGCTATATTTTCAGACGATTCAATAATTTATTCCCCGCAGTTTGTGCATTCTAATTGGCAATTTGAAAAGTTCTTTCATGTTGTTTTACTTCTCTGTTGCGTCAGCCTGAATTATGGTTTACTTGTATTATTTTTAGATATATTTTGCAGTCCCACAAAACCATTCTGCTTATGATTTTTGAATTTTTGCTTGCTTTTCACTTTCCTTTCATTTTTTTTCAGACACTCAGTGAAATACTTTCTGCCTATCTAATTTACAGGTCATAAAAATAGCAAAATTAAAATCAGTATATCGTTTTACTAAAATACATGCACTTACTTTTCAACAACTGTAAATTCCCTTATCGATTCTTTAAATCGTTGCTTTTTTATTTACCAATGGTATAATAATATATAACGTGTGATAAGAAGAAATTATAAAGATCAATTTTATGATATTATATGAGTTGAGTTACTTGCAGAATGTATATATAAAAAATATTGTTTTGTTAAAAAAGATGTATACAAGAATGAATTATTTCCACTTTTTTATGAAAACTCGCTTGACTTTACAGATGTGCTTCAGACAAGGTCAGAAGCACAACACATCAGAAGAATTACAACTACAAAAATATTACGTATTATTGCAAATAATTAAATTTATGTAGGCTATTGCAAAATAAGTACGTATTTTTTATACATACATACATTAACCTTATAGTCTTCTTTATTTATAACTACAGAAAATAATTACCAAAAATAATTTTATAAAATCTTAATGCAAATAGCTGCTTCTGAGTTAGCTCAGATGAACAGCTTTCTTTTAATAAAAGTATAGTCTTTTTAATTGAAAACTTAATTCCCTCGCGGTGCTCTTCATGAAAATTAGGAGCGGAACTGAAAAAAGTCATACTGTCACCTGTATGGTGCTCAAGGCTCTTGCCAACGACAGGTTGAATCTTGCAGTCATTGTGACAGTGAGGTTCGTGGGCTCATTCTGATGTTACTGTCAGATGACATTAAACAACAACGTTAAGTCATAACAACAAAAACATTTCTATCCTGTACAGGCTCACCGGGAGAATTTTCGGCTTTGTAGGCGCTCAGAACGTTTAGCGCTCTGTATAAATTAAATATATTCATGATTAAAAGATAATTAAATATTTACTTACTAGTCACTCCTGAGAATAATTTAGTTGAGGCTCTTCCAAAATCGGTGCTTTAGGCGGCTATTTTTGTCGCCTATGCTTAGATTCGGTCCTAGTTCTATAACCTAGTGTTTTATATACTACACTAATGGATTTAACTCAACAAGAATATGTTTAAATTTTATTCAAAGTAATTATAATAGTAATTTTATTTAAAGTAATTATATAAATAGTCATTTTCTTATTTTTAATGCGTTTTGAGGAAAATTAAATTTTTTTAGTAATGTGCGAGGAAAAAATATTTTCGAGATGTATTTTTTATTACCAATCATCTCTTGTTTCCCCAAAATGTCTTCCACAAGAAGTAATCAAAATGTGATATTCAATGAACTTAAAACTAAGAAAATTTTAATTGTATGTACATTTTTACATAAGATTACGAAACTTCAAGAATAAAACTGTAGCTTTAACTTTTTCTAAAGAATTTCTAAACTAAAGAAAAATAATATTGGTATAAATTTCTACGAATATTTAAATTCATTTGATTGCATTGTTGTTTTTATGTACTCTTGTAATACGTTCTGCAGTTTTATTCAGCTGTTTGTTTATTTGTTCCTTTTAGGATTATAGTTTGTTTTCAGGGTTTATTTTGCATGTAATTCAGTTTGTGGCCACATGTTTTGTATGTAAATGTTAATTTCTCAGACGGAAACTTTAGACCGTTTAATTATGAGTCCAACAATGTTTAAATTGTAAAAATAGCTCAAGTATAACGCAAGATATGGGTAAATACGTTCCTGACGGGCCTTGGCGATAGTTTTTGTCGTCGAATCAGCAATATATGGCGATTTTTCGCCAACTTGCCGATTTTTTGAAAGACTTTTCCCGAAGCTTCCAGAAACCCGTGCTGCAATATACAAATACTGCTCTGAGAACCACAACAAATTAATTGCTGCGAGATCCATCTGTGAGATTTAGAGATTAAAAAATAGTTAACTGAACCGCGCTTGAGAATTTACTTTGTGAGTGATTTTAGGAGCTCGCGATATTTCTTGTGTACTAAAGTGTTAAAATCCACGTTTACCTTGAGTTATTTCCAGCATTATGCTGTGTGTAGTTACTTCAACTATTTCCAACTATTTATTATGCTGTGTGTAGTTAATTTTTATAATAAATTATAAATTTATTCTTGTTTATGTGAAGTGGCTATTTGAAGAGGCACCACTGGACTCGAAGCTTGCAACAAACAAACCTAGGAACGAGTAAACAAACGTGAGAGAGTAAATAAACGAAGGCAAAAATGATATACATAAATATTCAGTGTAAATATTTTCAGTCGTAAAATCAGCTTTGTGTTTGGAAATATAGCTGATTCGTCATAATAAATATTTAATAATAAAGCCCCTTTAATGTAATAAAACCACCTATAAGAAATACGGCTATATAACTAGAATGCAGATGTATTTGTTTCAAATTATTATCAAATTTATGCAAAATATTCAAGATATGAACTGCATATGTTATTACTGATAAGCAACATTAGAATGCGTGTGTTAGAGAAGAAGAGCTTTAATAAAAATCCTATAAAATCGGGTATTCAGGTACAAAATGATTAAAAAAATATTTTCATGTGTTCTGTTTTGCACTAAGCGGTTTATAAAAGTCCTTACCTGGCTTTTATCTTCGCAACCGTAAGTCGCAGATATGTGATCCCACTTGCAAAAAGCGTTTTAAATGACGTAAATATCCATGCTACAATATTTATTTTTTAATTTAGAAAACGAATTTTATAAAAATTATGAAATCTGACTTTTTACATGGTTTCGAGTCCATACAGTTGTATTTAGTAAAAAAAAAATAAAATACAAAATGTTTGAATTTCTTGTGACAAAAATTGGCCCAGACATTTAATTCGAAATTTTGGGATTTTTCAGATTTTCTACTGTGTTTTTTAACTTTCTTTGAGGAACAGATTAAAAAATAAATTAGGAGAATTCGAAGCTCCCTTTTCTCTGCCATTTGCAATGTCATGTCATTCAGCAACATTCGTTTGTGATTTAGTGCATAACATTTTTTAATTTATAATTCTCACACATTTGGTGTACAGAAAGTATTTTTACATAAGTGATTTATAAGTTTTCAAACACCAAACACACGCTGAAAATATTCACATGCACTTTAGGATCACAATTTAGAAGTCGTAAAAAATCATTACTTAGAAACATATTTTAATTCATGGAAATAACGTAACGGTTGACAATGGGCCAATATTTGAAGCCACCACTGCTTTTTGAAACGAAAATTTTACAATAATTCATTACAATTTGTTTTAAAAAATAAGATGTCCTTTTTAGGAAAAAAATATTAACCAAAACTTTTCACAACAGTTTGCATAGCAATGCTCATAACTTAATCTAACAGTATCAGACAGTTTTTTAAAAGAGTTTCCATTTTTAGTTCATAAATTCAAATATTTATCTTTTCAATATGTATACGGCCCTGAATTTCCAGTAAATATGACCTTAAATTTAAAAATTAAATACCTTGGCCAATTTTTGTCGTACGGAGAAGTCAAAGTTTTTTGCTTTATTTTTTAGAATAAATATACACTGTTACCAAATATAGATATATTTGGTAATATATATATATATATCAAGGTTACCAGGGATATCTATAAAAAGTTGGATTTCGCAGTTTTTACAAATGGCTATTTTAAATTTGAAATTGACAGAACGTGAATATTTTTTATATACAGAGCAATCTTGAAACTGTAAATATATGTGTGCGATCAGCGATTGCGAAGTTAAAGGCTGTGTAAATACTTTTATAAACACGCTGTATAAAAAATTATTCTTATATGATATGAGCATAATGCCTGTTAGTTGCACCAATGTTTCTTGAAAAAAATGTCTCTTAAACTGTCGGTTACTGAACAATTTAACATCGCAATCCTTTAACAGTTGTTTGACATTCAGAAAAAGGAATGCCATTCGAATGAGAAAAAAATCTTCATTTATGAGATTCGAAAACAAGCATCACGAATGGGAATTCAAGCAAACTACGGATGTTAGGAAGAAGGTAAAAGCAATCTATAGTAGTACAATGGTCGATCAAAGCATAATCATTAATCGGTTTTACCCACAAACACACACACACGCAAATGCCAAAACTACATCTGCCCTTACCACTTGATGTGTATTCCAACATAAAATTAGTTCACCGATAAAAGTTCCATCCACTAGATTGCAACCAAACGATTACAGTAATACGAACTTCTATATTATGGGGAAATATTTATTCCAAATGCATCTATACGGAATTATATTAGAAGAGACAATCAAAAGGTTGTTAAGAGTTCCTTATTTAAAAAAAATTCAGTAGTCTGTTCGCTGTACGGTAGAGTTGAGCATTATCTCCTCAAGATCACGAGTTCGTCAAATAGCTTACTAGTTGTCACTTTTTATTGCAGTTTTAAGTCGTTTCGGAGCCTGATCATAGGCTATCTCTCTCAATGCAAAATCTTAGAGGTGTTCATTTTAGGTGAATGACACTCTCCGGTACAAAGGCCGTAGTCGTAATATTTCAAAGGGATGTGCAATTCTAAATTTTTCATGTTTTGCATGGATATTTTCAGTTCATATACAGTTATTCGATTGTATGATACATTGTGTCTTGATTTTACAAATTTAATGATTTTCTTCCTTGGTTTTATGACTGTAATGATTTTTTTTCAAAATGTGTTTGTTTGCCACTTATTGTGGCCATGACATCTTTCGTCTTTTATCTGTGAAAAATCATAGGAAACATGGTACATGCAATTGTTGGATGTACCATGTATCTCAAGTGTGATATTCGTAATTTTCAATAATTTTTCTGGTTTATCTTTAATAATACCTTTAAGATGTTAGAAAAACCATCTACAATTCTTTACGTGATGGTGTTGCATCACATATTTTGCTGAAGACTCTTTCTTTCTTTCTCAAATAAGTTACATTAATAAGTTTATTGACAACAGACAAATGATTTGCATATTTTATAGACAGCTTTATTGTCTATATACAGTTCATGCACAGACGAATAACTGACATGGTGTGTTTTTAAAACATTAAATGTACGTTTTTCTAGGAATATCTGCACAAAAAATCACAAGAATAAGAACAGCCTCATGCTCTTTTTAATAATAATGAAATCCTTGAGTAGATACGTATTTTTTTCTAACAACTCTCCAAAGGATATTAATTTTGTTCCGCTATCTATTAAAGATTTTCCTACTCCCTCAGTTTTTATGTTTATTTTCTTCAAGTTTAGAAGAGTTTAATAACAAAACTGAATCTCGAAATTCAGTCGCATGATTTTTTTAAAAATTAGGATTAGTATCATCGGAACTTCCGATCAATCACAAATTTATCATACTCATTCAATACTGACTCATAAAACACCCTTATAATCCTATTATTATGCTTATTACAGGCAAGTGCTAGTCAAACAAAGAAAAAATATTAAATATTCAAAGATCAGTGCGAGAAAACGGTTAGAAATACTATGTTTTTTTCGCCGAAGCTTAATTGAAGAAACCATGTGAACTTCCACAGTAATAGGTAAGAACGGAAAAGAAATTATATGTTCAAAAACAGTGCAGTTTAGGGTGAATATTTTAATTGCTGTCATTCTTTAAATATTCGCTAATGCATAATGTATAACTCTTTCGTATTTTTTAAAGATGAGATGAAATTCGTTGTTTTTAAAGAATAGAAGTACTGAAGTGTCCTTCTGTGATACAGAACGTTGTTTCACATAAAAGTTTATCAGACAATTTCATTGAGCAATAATATTGCTAATTTTGTTTTAATAATGTTCTTTTTTAAATAAAGAATGATATTCGATATTTTGAGAATTTTCGTCGGATACAAAAAGTACTTTGTAGAGCGCAGTATTTAGTATAGATGTTATAGAGTCTCACTTTCTTTGGTGACATAAGTTGAGTGAAAACTCTGAAGGCTTAAGCGACTTTTCACTATGTCTTGGAAATTACAAAAGAGAATTAGAAAGGTTGTAAAAGACCTTTTTATTAATTCAGATTATTTAACAAAGGGCACAGCTTGTGCTTGCAGAACCAGCCAGCATTTATGGCTGAATCAAAAGTAAGAGAAGTGACCTTAACTTGCTAAATTGTCGTTAAAGGCTACACAGAGAGAAAAACACGCAAGTTGGCTCAGACCTAATATCGGCGGGACAAATCTAATGGCGAGAATAACACAACGTCGCAGATAAACTACTCTGAGGAGATTTTCCGGTGGCTTTCAGTAGATGGAATACTCTAATTCTACAATCTGGAACCTTCCTTTAAATACTATCGCTTTCTACCTCATTTGAAAACGCGCAAACTAGAAATTAGCATTCCGGTAGGAAAACGCAAAGCAAAAACGACAAAAAAGCTATTAATTTTAAACTCAAACAGCAAAAATCAGCGTTATATTTGCAAATTTTCACAGGACTAGTTTCGATGGATTTTACTTAAAACTTCGAATTTTTTTATTAACAATCTCTAGGATTTCAAAGAGAGCAGTGGCAACAATTTTCGAAATAAAGCAGATTTTCAGCTCCAGCTTGCGGGACTGATGCCACTCTGAAAAATTAGGGCGAAAATTATCGTTTTCCCAGGTTTTAATTTTGGAAAAACGTGGAGGTCGACCTTTTCCAGGACCTTGAAAAGAATCTTAGAAAGTTTGGTGACGATAGTTATATTAGTGACTGAGTTATTAGAGGAAAACCAACAGACTTTCTTCTTTATATATATATATATATATATAGATAAGAAGAGCAAAGTAAAAAACTCATTTTGCTTCATTGTAAAAGAATCTTTAGAGAAAGCTTTCATAAATATAGTTCTACGTTTCTTCATTAAAACGGCAAAACTTTTCTTTGGGGAAGTAACTTTAAACGTTCTGAAGTCATATACCTAGGAAGAACTATATGCTGGCTAATCACCTAGATTAATGATTTCTACCATTTTTCCATTCGTGTATGTAGAGTAACCCCTTTACAGCCTGTAAGCGGAAGAGAGGTTGCGATGTTTAAGGAACTGAGCAATCACTGATGTGGGTTGAGCTTATTACAACCAAATATGATCTGTCTATCACGGGAACAGGAATGACCTTGTCTGTTAAGAAGAAAAGTTACTTTTACCGCTGAAAAAGGTACCAAGAACTCATTCAAAATTGCAAATGAGTAAATCCAAATTCCATTGTTATAGAGTACGTTCCATACTCTTGGTTTTCCTAAAATAAGAGGTGGGATCGTCCGATATCACATGATGTGTTGTTTATGCCCACTTGTTTGACGTAGTCAGCCCAAGCCCACGAAATTTCTCGTGGCAAGGAGCGCTAGATTACGCCTGTCGTTGGCAACAGCCTTGAGCACCTAACAGGTGACAGTGCGATTTGGCTCAGTTCCGCCCCCAATTTTGATAGAGGACCCGCCCCGGGGAACAGGTCCAAGGGTCTCCCCCCATCTCCCCTTCCACCAAACCAAAAGAGAGGACTTTCAGCTCGCCGCCTATTTGTGCCGCCATGCCGCACCGGCTCTATACATTTACGAACATCCATGCCTTCTCCGGGATTCGAACCTGGCCCTTCGGCTGGGTAGTCAGCGACGCTAACTACTATATCGGCTGTGCACCCCCGTGGGTCATATAATCATATTGATTAGGTGGAACGGGGGGCTGCTTCCCAAGATTGACCGGTTGGGCGGCTCACATGATGTATCTGTGGCCAAGTTTCTTCTCGTGGTGGACAGCCTATGCATTACTTTTGTACACGGTTAGTAATGCCCGCATTAGGAATTATTTGAAATTACTTTCTATTTTATCCAATGACAATTTAAATTCTCTGAATATTTTGCTTTTCCTTTTTTTTGTTGTTTTTCGCCATTTCTCTTCGCGCATTTCTAATTAAGCCTGTGACCATAGGTTGGAAACCGTTGATCTGGATGATTTATCAGAGATGTAATTGAATGGAATTTCAACTCTAAGCTTACACCTGTGAATTGATGAAGCATATCGATAACGTAATGTCTTAACTTAATGTCGTAAGTCTTATTATGTCTACTATCATTTTGAAACGTGAGTGATAAGCTGACCGACGAATCTTAATGAGCCCGAGTTATTAAATTACCAGTCAAAGCGGCTGTGGATCTGGAAACCATTCAGAATTGTAGCATTTAAGGCTTTCTATTAAAAGCAATAAAAACGTAAAATGCAGGAATTCAGATCTTTCTGAAAGCAGAAACGGTTTGTATGCCAAAATACAGTAAAGCAAAGAAATATTAAAACGGCAAAACTTTTCTTTGGGGAAGTAACGTGGACGTCGACCTTTTCCAGGACCTTGAAAAGAATCTTAGAAAGTTTGGTGACGATAGTTATATTAGTGACTGAGTTATTAGAGGAAAACCAACAGACTTTCTTCTTTATATATATATATATATATATAGATAAGAAGAGCAAAGTAAAAAACTCATTTTGCTTCATTGTAAAAGAATCTTTAGAGAAAGCTTTCATAAATATAGTTCTACGTTTCTTCATTAAAACGGCAAAACTTTTCTTTGGGGAAGTAACTTTAAACGTTCTGAAGTCATATACCTAGGAAGAACTATATGCTGGCTAATCACCTAGATTAATGATTTCTACCATTTTTCCATTCGTGTATGTAGAGTAACCCCTTTACAGCCTGTAAGCGGAAGAGAGGTTGCGATGTTTAAGGAACTGAGCAATCACTGATGTGGGTTGAGCTTATTACAACCAAATATGATCTGTCTATCACGGGAACAGGAATGACCTTGTCTGTTAAGAAGAAAAGTTACTTTTACCGCTGAAAAAGGTACCAAGAACTCATTCAAAATTGCAAATGAGTAAATCCAAATTCCATTGTTATAGAGTACGTTCCATACTCTTGGTTTTCCTAAAATAAGAGGTGGGATCGTCCGATATCACATGATGTGTTGTTTATGCCCACTTGTTTGACGTAGTCAGCCCAAGCCCACGAAATTTCTCGTGGCAAGGAGCGCTAGATTACGCCTGTCGTTGGCAACAGCCTTGAGCACCTAACAGGTGACAGTGCGATTTGGCTCAGTTCCGCCCCCAATTTTGATAGAGGACCCGCCCCGGGGAACAGGTCCAAGGGTCTCCCCCCATCTCCCCTTCCACCAAACCAAAAGAGAGGACTTTCAGCTCGCCGCCTATTTGTGCCGCCATGCCGCACCGGCTCTATACATTTACGAACATCCATGCCTTCTCCGGGATTCGAACCTGGCCCTTCGGCTGGGTAGTCAGCGACGCTAACTACTATATCGGCTGTGCACCCCCGTGGGTCATATAATCATATTGATTAGGTGGAACGGGGGGCTGCTTCCCAAGATTGACCGGTTGGGCGGCTCACATGATGTATCTGTGGCCAAGTTTCTTCTCGTGGTGGACAGCCTATGCATTACTTTTGTACACGGTTAGTAATGCCCGCATTAGGAATTATTTGAAATTACTTTCTATTTTATCCAATGACAATTTAAATTCTCTGAATATTTTGCTTTTCCTTTTTTTTGTTGTTTTTCGCCATTTCTCTTCGCGCATTTCTAATTAAGCCTGTGACCATAGGTTGGAAACCGTTGATCTGGATGATTTATCAGAGATGTAATTGAATGGAATTTCAACTCTAAGCTTACACCTGTGAATTGATGAAGCATATCGATAACGTAATGTCTTAACTTAATGTCGTAAGTCTTATTATGTCTACTATCATTTTGAAACGTGAGTGATAAGCTGACCGACGAATCTTAATGAGCCCGAGTTATTAAATTACCAGTCAAAGCGGCTGTGGATCTGGAAACCATTCAGAATTGTAGCATTTAAGGCTTTCTATTAAAAGCAATAAAAACGTAAAATGCAGGAATTCAGATCTTTCTGAAAGCAGAAACGGTTTGTATGCCAAAATACAGTAAAGCAAAGAACCAATTACCATAGTTTACACGGGAGAATTTTTGGACAGTTTCCAGGCCCTCGAAAGTAACATGCAGAATAAACACATAAAAAAGAACGCTGTCTATAATAATAGTAGAAATGGTATAACATGTACGTGAAAGAACAGTAAGCAGAAAGAATGTCATCCACAGAGCAGTTTTACCCTTTGAAGTCGGGAAGGAAACAAGCGCATACTGGAATATCAGAAAGGGTTTAGTCATCGATATGTAGAAAGGACAGAAATAAAATAAAATAATCAGTACATATGATTAGAATTCCAGCAGGACAGCTATGTGACATAATGTCTCTAATTTCTTTTAAATCTTTTTGCTTCGGTGTTGAAACTGAACATTTGTTATCTGCTATGAACAGTGGTTGAAATATGAGAGTATTTTTTTTTAAACATTTTTTTCGAATATACAGTTCTTTGTAGGTATTTAAACTATTTGAAAACTTTCTTAATGCTCAAATAAAGTTTAACGCTATTTTCAGTTTTCGTCTTTTTACTTCCTTGTACAACATAAAGAAGCTTGTGATAGCGAAAAATTTCGGGTATCATATTTCAACGGAAACATCCATGTTCACCGCTCCCGAATTCATTTTGACTATTTTTTTGTGTGACATCAGTAGGTACGGACAGAATAAAGGACTTCTTTTTTCCGAAGCAGATTGTAAAATGGATTTAAAATCGATTCAGAAGGAACTTTTTCGTGACGGCTGTACGTCCGTCCGTGCGTTTCTACGTGTATATGTATCTCGCATAACTGAAAACGATTAGCTGCAGAACGTTAAATACGTATACATATAGATAATCGATCTATCTATATCTATATACTCGTATATACCAATCTCTTACCCAGCACGATGAGGTCTGCATTTTTATTTTTATATTTTGGTAAATTATGCTTTTTTTGCTTTAAAAGTGATTAAATTAGGTTGTTCTGATGTTGCAGTTTAGTTTTCATGCCTTTAATTAATCTGCATGCAATAGTTATAGAATTATCAACAATTTAAAAGTATAAGTTGCGCTATGTTTAATGTGGCGACTATTGGTTTACATTTGAAATTCTTAGTAACATAGTGAACCAAATGGTGTACCAATTTCAGTTTCTTTTTGCCTAGCGGGACGGAAAGTTAAATTTTGTGCACCAAAAATTTTGTGCTTGATTTGACGTAGAAACTGTACTTTTAATCGCAAAAATTGCTTACTCTGCGAAACTGTTATTATGCTGGATTTCTGTTAAGGCTCAATGACTTACTTGCTGGAAAGAATAACATAACCCCAATTCAAACTGCATGAATTAATGGCCATTACATTTTGCAAAACGAGTTTCTTCGAATTCTTCGGACGTATCATCTAAAAGGCACAGAAATATTTATGAAGCTTAGCGATTAAATTGCATTTGAACTACAGAGTTAGCTGTAGATCAAAGAATGAAAGAAACGAAATCAATTATTTGTGGAATACTTCCTAAAAGGAATGATCCATTCGTGCGATATAGACGGTTAAATGTTTGAAGTTAATTACATAGGTCAACAGCATCTGCGGATGATGTATGAGGATCATTTGCTCTCTGGACAGCCTCCTTCACCGCTTCATCATTTACGCGGTAACAGTCTGAATCCATGTAGGTCGAAAACCTTCAGGAATATTAAAGTGTGGACGACAATGCTTCGTTTAAAGATCTTCGCTGTTCTTTTTTATACCAGTCATTGTCTAATTCATATTCTTCAATCCGGAGTACGAAGTAACACATTTAACATAAAGTAAAAATTTATGGACAGTGGAAAATGTATATGCGTTAACACTATAAAACAAAGGCTAGAATCTGTGAAATTAACTGAACGTTATAATGAATGGCAAAATGCATTTCTTAGGTATTTAGGATGAAAAAAAAAAGCTATGTTTCACGTTAATGCTTTAGCAAATGATGCCGAACTTTTCCCTAAACAGAGTTTTGTTTAGGCACAGTGACAGACGTCTCGGACTGTGGGGGAATAGTCTCCATTTTAGCAAAGCTTTCTGCTTCAGAATATGTCCCAGTAAATGTCTCGCATTTTGTACATATTTCCAGATTTTGTAAATATTGTTGATACGAATTTTCTAAGTGGCGTTGTATGCAGGCATGAAGATGTTCTTATGGGATCAGAAATATATTCAGTAATCAAATTATGGTGCTTACTATATATATGTTACAAGGAACTTTCGAGGTTCACAAAAACATAGGTTTCTGAAAGAGTAGCTGGATTTTTATTCCATCTGCGTGTCATAATTGATAAATAAGCTATAAAGTTAAGAATCTGAAAAACTTTGAGTGGTCCATCCTTTAGAAATATTGTACAGTGTAAACAATAGGAGGAAAACTTGATTTAAAAATATCTTAAAGTCTTTGAGATACTTTTTTAAGATATTAAAAAGTACCTTGAGGAAGGATAATTATTTGATAACAAATGATTTAAAGAAATACAGTATTTAGAAAGCTGTGAAATGCCTGAGAAGTTACACAATTGTTCGAGTATAAAATTGAATGGAGAGAGATTTTCTCTATGATTAATTAGAACAACCATATCTATTTCAAATTTGTGAGAATTTCGCTTACAGTGAAGAAATGCAGTAACGCAACCTATATTTCGATTACAGTGAAATCTATCATCACGACGACTCGTAAAAGTGGACAGTGCTCAGGAAAACCTAAATAACTTTAGTACTGAACCTAAATAAACTGTAAATATTGAACATCAGTGATAGTTACATTGTCTGATGCGCATATTTTTACAAGAAATCGAAATCATTTGGAGCTCTGGATCGATCGAACGGTGTCACTGTAACATGTGAGCAATTAAAAAATTTCTTACTGAACATATTAATTGTTTAAATAATGGAAACAATAAGATTGTACTTTCTTTTTTAAAGTCACCGAAATTGTCTTGTTTCACATGGAAAAATCTAGTCTCCTATCATCTGGTAATTCCATTCCATTTTATCTCTAATGTCCGAAATTAGAGTGTTAGTACCATACAATAGCAACTCGAAAGGACATAAATTTTAAAAATGTTTCATAGGTACTTTTTAAATAATGGCTTCATTTTAGATGTAAGCTTACAGTATTGATTGTAGCGAATTCGCTGTGAGATCGAATTAGTTTATCTGTATTTTGAATTTGAGTTCTGTTTATATTCTAGTAGTCTGAAATATAACTACTATGAGATATTGCAATATTGTACGAATATCTTTGAGGAAATATTTCAGCATTTTGTTTTATTTCTTGTGAAAAGAATAAATCTTATTAACTTTTTATCGACTTGCAATCCATTAGGAACCCGTACGCATGCAACAATATTATGTTTTTTCATCCTCGGTATCATGTTTTATTACTATTTCCCTTTCCATCTTTACTTTTAATTTAAAATTTTAAATTTAACTTCTATTTAATTTTTATATTAATTTGTATTAAAAACTCACATTAAATTTTTAAAATATTTAAATTAAAAATTTGCTTTGTTATATTTATTAATTTACATCTCTATAATTTTTGGATGTGTCCATGATTACTGTTGTAAGGTATTCAGTTTCCATTTTTATTAGATATTCATTTTATTTCTTGATCACAGAGCCTTTTTGCCTTTGACCTGACTAAAACTGAAAAGCAAAACTAATAGATTAAAAAACGCTGAAGAATGGAAGATGCAAGATTTTGAGTCTTAATCAGAAATAATGAAAAAGTATTTGAAACAAATGGCTATAAACTAAATCTTCTAAAGAGCTGATATTAAACATGCACTTCTAATTGCAAAACTCCTTTAGATTCATGCAAACAAGGTTATGAATATAATCGAATGTAATTGAAACGACACCGTCGACAGAAGTATTCTGTAAACATAAAAATCTAACTTTTTATAATACTTTTAAAAAAGTAATAGTAATGCAGAGAGTGTTCACACATTTTTGTAACGATTTCGCAAAGATTTATATATAAACAAACCTTAGAACTTAATTTTCTAATACGTTCAATCTGACAGCCCTTTTGTTGAACTACCATGTTACATCTTAATTTCCAAGATAAAAGGCCTTTTCTCAAAATATCAAAGTTGATTTTATTCCACACCTCCTTCACAATCTTCCAGAGTCCATGCAATGTCTTGGAATGCCGCTTATAAAGAGCTTGTTTTAAAAGTTCAAATGCACAGTAATCCATAGGAGACAATCAGGGGACTTGGTTGGCATGCATTTAAAGGGAATAGCTTCAATTCCGGTTTCATTTCTCATTTTTTTCAAAAAATAAAGCAGTAGATTTAAAGGTATGACTCGGAGTTTTATCCTGGTGGTGAAGATTGTTTGGATAAATAGATGGAATTTCTTCTTTAAAAATAGGTGTGAAAACATATTTCTGATAGTAATCCGGATTAATTTTGACATTTTCTTGTGCTTTCCTTCTTACAAGTTTTCCGTTATAAGAAAATCCAATAATAACTATACAACTTTTAGAAAAACTTTCCTTGTTTCCTCTGAAGCAGTATGTTAAGTCTTTTTCTCCTCTTTTTCGGTAGTAAATCGATTTTTTACTATTGCAATCAGATAAGCATATCTAAGCCTCATCAGCTGTAACTATATATTTCCATTTTTCGCCTACCAAATAATTTTCATACAGCAATCTGCACATAGTGTTACGCTGAGAAACATGTTTCGGCGTTAGGCAATGAGCATCATGTTTTTTTGTTTTGATTAGCTTTAAATCATATTTTATAATTTTATTCACAGTTCTTACGGAGGTATTTAAAGATTTTGCAATAGCTCTTTGGAGACTGGATTTTCCGTTAAAACATTAAATTCGACTTAAGACTTAAGAAAGCACAAGAAAATGTCAAAATTAATCTGGATTACTATCAGAAATATGTTTTCACACCTATTTTTAAAGAAGAAAATCCATCTCTTTATCCAAACAATCTTCACCACCAGGATAAAACTCCAAGTCATACCTTTAAATCTACTGCTTTATTTTTTGAAAAAAATGAGAACCTACCTTTGTTGAGTACACATGTTTTACCTTTTTCCCAATCAGACGTAAACGTTGACGTTTCTTTCCTTTCACATAAATTGTCACTTATTTTACGTGTAGAAGTATTAAAACCATGCTTTTCACATCTTTTTTTAATAATAAGAGTATTTCTCTTCGGACAGCGCAAAAATATAGCCTTCGATTCATTGCTTATTTTTCAGCGACATTTTAAAGAAAAGAATATTTTTAATGCTGCAGACGATAATTAAACTATATTCCAATTTGATGCCAGTCACGTTTGTATTTTAAAATTATTATTTAAATTCATGGAGAAAATAAAAACCATTACAAAAATGCGTAACCACCCTCTGTATATTCGCCATATTTTAATTAGGCATAAGCAAAATATTTCAAACATTTGCGCGCAAACTTTATGGATATAGTCTCGACTTAATTTATTAACTTGGATTATTTTTGGTATTAATTTATTTAATTAATAACTTTATTTATTGTTTCAACTAAGAACTAATTTTCTGACTTTTCAGAAGAAGAATGAAAGGAAACAATTACAGAGTGCTAGAAATCAATGATTCCATCCTGGATTAAACAAAGTTATTTATTAAATTTGTAGTTGATTTTTCGAAAATACTTTAGGTGTTTATCTTGCTTCTCTATAGATACAGCTGATAAAGGTATTTTATTTGCAATTACTCAGTTCATAATATGCGATTTTCTAATCGTTATTTTTTCCTCTCTGGAGATTTGTAAAAATTGCATTGCACCATTTGGAGGTTGTGCATTTTTCACCCGTCTTCTTCTCTTTGAAATTTGTTTCATAAAATTCTTCACTTCTTTATAAGAAATATTGTAAATTATAATCATGTATATAAGGTATAATTTTAAAGAAATAAAGCCTTTGAGAGTCTTCTGTTACTTTGCAGAGTCTTCTAATATGTTTTAAAATTATACACCGCAGACCGTAGCTGAAAAGACTGAGTGCGCTGACAATCTACCACCACTTGCGGCTAAGTAACTTAACAGAAAAATAAGATGTAAAATCACAATAAAGCAAGGTGGGATATACGACTATTATTTATCTGCTATTATTATCGGCTGCACATAACAAAGCAGAACCTAGAATATCAATATAATCTAGAGCAGGGGTTCTCAACCGGTGGTACGCTTAGCATTGGCGGTACGCAAAGAAGCAAAGTATTTTTTCAAGAAGCAAAGTACTGAATTCAAAAATTAAAACCCCAACATCCTGAATGAGTTTTTTTCTCTAACATTCGCAAATTTATGCGATCTGAGCTTTGTTCAAAGGTGGTGGTGGTGGTAGTACTTTGTAGTGGTAGTACTAAAGGTTTCCAATTTTTCTTTAGATGGTACACGTTAGTCAAGAGGTTGAGAACCGCTGATCTAAAGAGAGTGACTAAGCGCTAACTATTCACGTACAAAGCTACTTCAAACACGATGGGCATAAATTCGGAACTAACTCTCCTACTACAAACTCTTAAAACCGCTGCTTAAATACTGATTACGAACTAACTTATATTTGCATACTACGTCATTAAGATTTACATTCTGGTAGGAAACTGAAATCAGAAGGGAAAGGAAAGTTTCTGAAATTTAAAAAATAATTGGTTAGAGTTCAAAAAAGCTGTTTACAACCTTTTCCGAAACACTTTGTATATAATCATTCGACTGCTTCTGACTAAGCTTGTTTGAGTTCCACCTTACAAATTGTAGGCAGTTATTTTTTAAATGGATGACTGCCGAAGATTAACTGTATAACTGTTTTTTAATTTATTTCTCTTAGCTGGATGACTTAATCTCTTTTTTGTTTCAGAACAGGATGTCAAACTAAGCTATTCTCAGTTTAAAAGTTCTTTGCACATTATTTTATGGAAGACACGTTTTACGTTTTGGATGACCTGAGTTATGCGTTTTGTTTAAATCATGTACATGCTGCCATGCTGCATAAAACAAAGAAAAGCAAAACAGTTACCGATTTTTCGTATTCACAATGCAAAATATATGAACGTTTTAAAACCGAAAAATATGTAGAAGAGATTATGGAGCTATCTGACAATTCGCTAGCAGAAGGAAGTTAAAAAAAAGCATAGGAAATGAAAGGAATTTGTTCTTTATGGAAGAGTTGCAGCTAAGATTGAAAATAAAACGCAGATAGATGAAAGGCTTTTAAATTCTCTCTTCGCTTCATTAAGCATAAGCTGAAATCTAGTGCTTATCTGGAGTCGGTTGAAAGATTCAGTCAAGGACAAGTGGACGATGAACTTTCACTTCTACGCGGTAACAATTTTTTTGTTATCTTCATCCTTTTTTCACAGCACGAAAGGATGTTTTTGAATGCAACTTTCGTTATTAATAAAAATTCAGCGTTTCATTTCAAGATGGGATGGGAAGTATAGTATAGTTCTTAAAAGTCAGATCGGTTTAATCAATTTTTTTTTCAAATATTATTCCACAGTAAGAAATTGAAGATATATATATATATATATGTAGTAATAAATGCAAGGAAAAAACGTAGCAGCGTCGATGCATAATAGTTATATAAGATAAAGAAACTCCCACCTGATTTTTCACATTATCTGATTCGAAAAACGAGAATAGGCTCTACAACCATTAAATTCACTTTAGGTAACGCAGGATCCAAACTTTGTCGTGTGAATTTTAATTAGCTGGCAATAAATTTTAGTCTTTTCTACGTCTATACATGTTGATATTCTCTGTGCACCCTTAAATCTTCGTTAAATCTGTATATTTCTAGAGAGAGCTTAATTGAAAAGGAGAGAAAAGGATAGAGGAAAAGGAGCCATTTAAATTAAAACTTTACATTATAAATGTTAATAAGAAACCGAACTGTAAAAGTTGTTTTAGTCTATTTAAGAATTTGGAGTAAATCCTTTGAGCGAGTTTCAATTACATAGAAACACTATTTTGATTTTTGCGGGTTAATCTTAATTAATTTAAGCATCATTTTAGGTTTTCGATTTTTAAAATATATAAATTGAAATTACCATGATCTAACCTTCTATCTAAAGAATGAGTCAGAATTTTAAAAGAATATCCTAAACAGCAAACAGAAATTTACCCCAACCTTGCCGTAACTCTAATCCGTAAGACGAGAATAATCAGCTTGGAACTAAACGATATTTTAAGGATATTTTAGTTTGTCAAATTTTATGATTCATTCAGCTAAGCCACGGCTTAAAAACAATTAGGGCGTGAGCCAATCAGCTACAGCTATGCTTT
>KK120343.1:336475-360284 GCA_000611955.2 Stegodyphus mimosarum
GCGCTCCAATTAGTAGCATATTTCAAAAGTTAATGCATTATCAAGTAATTTAGTTTGTCTTGGTGACAATGTTTCACAAACAAACATCAGTAATTACGAAATGCATGAAAATGATATAAAATACAGCTACTAGATACTACTATTTTGGAACTAAGCGCGTGTGCCCGATAAATTTTGTTTTCATTTTTTATGCAAACCTTTTATTTTTTCTAGAAGCCACTTATCAAGAGTTCTAATGGATGAGACGGATATTGAGAATTATTGTTAAACTGCGTTAAAATGCAACATTTTGTTTTTGAAATTAAGACTAGCTTCCCCACCATTTTCCTCAAAGAAATGAACAAACTGTGACTCAGTTAATTGGTAAAAAAAATAATAAAAAATAAAACCATTCAAAAGTAAGAATTTTACGAAGCAGAAAATTTTCAAAACTTATTTTTAAACACTGACTAAGAGTACGTATGATATTTTAACATTTTTTGTTTCGTTTAGAATGGCGTTATAGGCGTTGACTAAGGACGGAAGTGGTGGTTACTTTATTATGGAGGCACCTAACAGGTAGACCACCGTTGTCTCCTGTGAAAGGACAGACAATTTACATCCATGTCTTCTCCTGAATTTGAATCCGGGCCCTGGCAGTCATTGTCACTAACCACTGTCTCGACTGGGTGGTTGATATTTTAACATAAAAGGTGATAAAATGTTGCTTTACTGATCCAAATTATTACTCAGACATCGATGTCGCCGTCATCACTTACAATAGAGAAAATACGTAAGTGAAGCTGTCATATGGATGGGGGTCACATCAAAAAAAGAGACAAATAATTAATCAGATAAACTATTTTTGAGAGTTTTTCATTCAACTGAAACTACTTTATCAATGAATCGCACTGTTTGATTTCCTTCTTTGTTACGAACAGCAAGCAAAGTATTCTAATAAATTTTTAGTAACATAGAACAGGAAATATTAAGAAGGCAGTAATAGAATAAAACTATTTTAAGTTATTCAAGTGATTTAATTAGTGGTCCTAAAAGGAACTGCAAGCAAACTTTACTCCCAACGGAGTTGATGCTAAAATTAATGCTATGATTAGGTTAGATTATTTGAGTTTGGTAAAGCACACTGATGCTATTTTCCTAAGGGGAGAGATACTTCCCTGGAGGACTTTCTAAAGTAAGCTGGTTCATATTCACGTTACCCATAGAAGAAAACTGCAGAAAAATTCATGCAACTAACTTGTTTTCTCGAATTTGAATCCAGGTTGAACTGTCAATTTCAGCGGACTTAGACATTCTGCCGCTGATGGATCCTAAAATTAATATTAAGTTTGGTTGCAAAAAGCTTTGTGAAGAAACATACTATTTTTTTAGGTTAATACAGGCATATCGTTAAACCCTTTACTAAATTCGACACCGGCGTTTTTTCTGACGATGAAAAATAAAACCAAAAATTTAAATTCCAGAAACAACCTGAAAGGTTTTATTAAGGCATTATGTCTTTATACTGAATATTTCCTGCACTGTTTCATCTGCTGTAATAGAAAAGGTAAATGTAGACAGTTTAAATAACGAGCAAGAATCTAAATTCAGAGAAGGAGAGCTTTGGCAACGTTTATATGAAATGACGACCTTCTTTTTTTCGGCTGGTATGCTGATTGAAGATGAGTTAATTTTGCACTTGTTGGTGGTAGTGCAAAATTAACCCATCTTTGAATCATTACATTTTTGAAATGGTTCGTTCCGCAATTAGATAGTTTTAGTCAATTAATTAGACTTTAGTCAATGCACTTTTCGTTGTTTTAAGCAATGCTACAGACTCGTAGTTAATACATTCATTACCATACAACTCCTTACAACATCCTCCTTACATCATCTTACACCTCCTTACAACTCCATTTCGACTTTTCCGAATAGAAATAAGTCAGAGTAGGAAACTGGGAGGAATGTGAACACAGCGACTAAATTACCGGCCAAGAACTCGCGAGCAACTAAGACGCACTATTATGATGCAAAATCCATCCATTTCCTTCGAATAATTTAAGTCTCTCAAAACGCACACGATCTCAAACATCTCAAGATATTCATACAATAAGCTGTTAGGCCGACTTCTTCGTACGAATTCATTGTGTACAATTTTACAAATCTCAGAGCAAAAACAATGACCACGATTTAGATTCACTCGTTTGAGGTCCTTTTTCTGACAGTTCTCCTTTCATTTTGCACTCTTTGCTTTTAACTCTAAATCGATAAGTAAAGAATGAATCAGATCTTCATATATTATGTCGAAAAGCTACACAAATAAAATCTCATTTTTAAATCTTCGATTAGTCAACGGTAATCAGCTTAAAAAGAAAATGATGATTTGACTAATAATACAGCTTTTTTTTTCCATTTCAATTTTTGTTCATCGGTCAAAGATTTTTGAGAAGATTTTTGCATACAGTTTTCTTATTCCCAATTTCTTGCCCAAAACCATATAAAGAGTAATTTTTGTTACATTTAACTCTTCAATAATCATTATAACAGTTAGTCATCGATCACGCAGGCTACAAGATAACACAGCGACGTATTCGTCGAGAAACCCAGCTAGAGGTCGTTTTGCTGTCATATCATCAGTCACGTCTTCTAGCCCTTTACTCTAAAAACCAGTGGTCTTCAAACTGTGTTCATCGGACCCCTGAGGTTACGCGAGTCTAACTAGAGGAATCCGCGAGTTAAAATATTAAAATTCGAAAAGAAAATTTTAAAGCACTTATACCAGTTGACTAATACTGATTAACTAACAAATATAAAGATACGTTTAGAATTAGATTAGCTGCCCAACGGGGATAGTGGCTAGCGAAGCTGACTGCCGTGACAAGTATTTTTTTCGATGCATTTAATACTGGCATTTGAATTATAAAAGCACGTTATTTCATAACCAATAATGATTTAACTATTATAAGGCAGCTAAATTTATGTGGAATGTATGTGGAAGTTGAAAAATACATCATTGTCGCAATTGTTTATTCCTTAGTGGAAATTTGTGTTAAGGAGTAATAGTTATATAAGCATTAAATTAATATTGTTACCGCTTTAGTACAGCATGTTAAGTATTGCATGAAAAATTAAAGGAAACATTAAGATCAGTGTATGGTTTACCTCAGTACCGGAAGAGATAAAATAAAACATAATTGAAGGTGTAAAAAACTGAAACATTGATTGCCTTTCAGGAGGAAATTTGAATAAATTGAAAACCAGTTGCTGAAAATGAAGCGAAAAAAATTACAGATAGAAAATAATTCTAAACCGAAGCAGGAGGTGTTTTAAAAGTTTCATTTGTCGAAAGAACCGAAGCATCTGCAAAGAACTGAAGCATGTAGATTGAACGATTCCAGATTAAGAGTTTTCTGCCAATATAATTAAGTATTTGTATGAATCGGTGTACGTGATGAGATATGTGAATGGATCTGATCTCCTGTAAATTCTTAACGCTCACAGGAGCGAGTATAATCCTTGTGGGAAATCAAATACCATGTTTTTCTTTGATGAAGACTAAGTGAAAAGTACAACCTCACATTTTACTACGTGAAGTTAAATTAAAATCCTAGTAGAAGGTACGCTGCAAAGTAATGCTTTGTTCCGAATGCATCTGTTTTTGTAGCTGAAATATCAAATAAGTAAATTGATGTGAACAAGACTGAAACAGCAGGAAATGCTTCTAAACGTGAAAAAAGAAAATTAGTAGGTTTATAAGTATTTCTTCCACCTTTTTCGCATGCCTTCGTGGTCTAGTGGTCGGCACGTATTCGAGAGAGGTCCGTAGTTCGAGTCCCGGCGAAGACACTGCTCATTTTTCATGACTCCTGCTTTAAAAAAAAAAAAAATCTTAAAGGATTCAGATTTTAGATTACGTCCAAAGGGATCTTGCTTAATAGTATAATAACTTGCCGAACGAAACAAACATTAAACTAAACCCAATACGAACACAAAAACCAACCCAATATAATTCCAATAATAGACCCAATACAATTCCATTAATCCATCCAGTACAGACCCAATAACCAACACAGTACAATTCCAAAAATTCTAATAGCCAACCCAATGCAACTTCAATTACCAACAAAGAAACATAAGCTCTAAATTGAAAAGTGAATGGGACATTTTTGTGAAACGACGCAAAACGCCCAAACGAAAGTAATAGTCCTTCGGGACTACATCCCTTTGGACTAAAAACTGTCTCTTTGTCTCTACAGTGGCGCCCGAACTAAAAAGGTGGTGGATGATGAGCTTCTCCACCACCAGGATTTGGCGATTGAGGCCCCTAATCCCCAGTCGCCCTTTAAAAGGTGGAGTATATAAGGTAGTTCTCCCGCCTTCTTCGCATGCATTCGTGGTATAGTGATCAGCACGCTCGGCGCTTATTCGAGTGGTCCGTTGTTCGAGTGCCGGCGAAGACATTGCTCATTTTTCATCTCTCTTGCTTTCAGAAAGTACCTAATGTCTCTACCGGTTTACCATTCTACATCATTAAGTAGAATATGAAGTCTCTTGTTCTTTGGTAGCATCAAATGTACGAAACTTCTAAGACTTTAAGTGAATTATCACTATGTCATGTAAAGTACCACAGAGACTGAGAAAGAGATTGTAAAGGACCCATTTATTTAGCTCAAATAAAGTTAACAAAAGGCAGTATTCGTGCTCAAGAATAGCCAATATTTATGGCTTAAATCAAAAATAACAAATTTGAATTATTTAAGTAAATGTAAGACCCAACGGCTCCATAGGCACAGAACACGCAAGTTACCTCTCACCTAAGGTAGGTGACAGGTGAAAGCAGGTCCGGACACCCAGACGGCTTATATAGACTAATCGGGTATTGTCCCGATAAGGTAGGCGGGACAAGCCTAATGGCCAGAATAACTCAACGCTGCGGAATACAGCTCTCGAGAGACATCGAAAAATAACTTTCAAGTTATGGAAATAATTATATTATTGTAAATAGTTAAAACTTAATGGTATAGCCTATATCTCACACGGATATATTGTACACATAAATGATACATTGTAGATAGGTAAGTGAATGTCTAAAATAAAGGATTCATGGTCTATAAACAGAAGAAAGAAATTATGTTCAAAGGAAATCGACACTTACGTTTGTGATAGAAGTATACCAACGTGAAGAATTTTTATAGCGTCATTATCGGAAAAGAACATTGCACAATCAAAGCGAAATTAAACCACTGTCAAACAGAATTTATTAATATACCCAGTTTTGAGGTCCATTGATGCATATAAATGTAGAGTTCCAAGATCTTAATGAAAGATGCCGCTTCTTCAACTTAACTTATAATAATTTACAAATAAATCTTTGAGAATACTTATGTAGATTTATTCGTAGAACTTTCACATTTTTGATATCTTATGTGTAAGTATGAGCATTTAAAGTCTTAGAGTTCTGTACATTTTATAATAGCATTTCTGTTAGTGAATACCTTTCTAATAAGTATATTCGTTCAAAATAAGATGGCGCCTGCTTCTACGCTCTTAAATGAAAATTATTAGGCTGTTCAAGATCTCACGTTTGTACATAAATATGTCATTTTTTGTTAGCAGAAATGAGTGTGTTTAGATTTATCAAGTGATTTCCTAAGACTCTTTGAGTAAATCTTGATTCTTATAAATAATTTTAAACAGAGGTTTAATGACGCCATTTAAAGATTTCCTGTAACACTTGAAAACGCAGATCTTGGCATTAGGATGCAAATACTCTAAACTTATGTCAAACATGATAAAACATTTGAAAACAAAATACTGTAACGTTGACAGCTGAAACTCGTTATGCCGGAGAAAGCAACATTTAAACGGCTTTGAAGAGCGAGAGTTACTATCAGCTATTTCATTTTCGGTCTGTGAATTTTGAAAGGAGTAAAAAAGAAACGCATCCACAGAATAATGACGAACCTCCAGACATGCTTTCGCCTCATTTTCCTCACCGTTCTCAATAGTGTTATTTCTCGTAGAATGAAAGACTAGTTTTTCTATCCAGCAAAAGTAATACTGAAGTGGGATGAGTCAATGGGAAAATGGCGCATAATGACTAGGAGCTCGGTGACTATTCCCCCCTTCCCCAGTATTCTTTTTGACATTTCAAACGAGCCCATCGTACATCGATTACAATAGCAACAGGTAGCTACGAGCTGACATTTGCTAAATGTCTGTATCGCAAGGTACAGGGACGGATTTCCTGGTTATTAGGGAAAGCCGTTTCTAACCCGTATGCAAGCTTCATTAAGCCTTTCCGACCCCCATGAATGGGCCCAGCGGCGGATGTGAAGTTGAATAACGCGGTTTTGGACAAGGATCATCGCCCCAGCGACCCACGGTGAATTGCATGCAAATAGAACGGTGTTGTCACCGCATATGAAAGAAATACAAAATTTTCCGGTATACAATGCATAACTTTTTAACATATAATGATCGGTATAAAAAATTTCCTTGTTTACTTAGCGGGTTGCCCTAATCATAAAAATCTATAATATTGTAGCTCTATGTCCAAGGAAAAATTGCTTATGCAGACATAGCCATATACAGACATACCAGACATATGGAGCCTTGCAAAGAAAGCAATTTATGTATATTGTGCAGCCAAATCTTTGATAGATGATCATTTATGGTTTTAGACGTTTTAAGTCTTCTGTAAATGTGATCGCATAATTATGTTTGCTGCTCTGTGTTGATATTTATTTGTGTTCTCTGTTGATATTTACTTTTTTGTGTATATGTTAAATATAGGTTATTTTCAGAGATAATTACCTACAGGAGGAAGTGGCCATAGAAATTTTTATTGTATACATAATAAAGAATTAAATGCATCTTTGTGATATAAATCGCTCATTGCATATCCAGCTGGTGTGGGCCGAAAACATCGAGGATGAAAACGTCATAGAGAGAAAAACGCAAGAAGAAAACGTCGCAGTTCTAAAACATCGTGCTAAAAAAAAATGAAATCGTTCGAAAACTTCGCAGTTTTAAAACATTGTAGTGTGAAATACCGTGACTAAAAAACAAAACAACTATAAATCATCGAATGATGCAAACATCGCAGACATGTGTTTTTTAAACTTTAAAAGCTTTAAAATCAATGTTTACATAATGATTTGTGATCGTAAGAAGGAATGATTTGACCTCTATATTTAAAAGAGATTTTTAATGTATCCGATTTGGAGTGGATGTATACTGGAAGAAAAGAAATCAAGGTACAAAGTGAGAGAGTCTTTTGTTAATTATAATCAAGAAAATACCATTTATTCATGACATTTTGGGAAACTCTGAAATTTCAGGGCCATATCCGTAACTCTTGGAGGGCTAGAAACATAATCTAGAGAAGCAAGAAAGAAACTTAAGTATTCCAAATCTAAAAATGTGTGCAAATTAAAGCTACGTATAGCAGTTAATAGTCTTACGCAGCTAACTATTAAAAGTAATTATTTAATAAATCTCTTTTATTCTACGGATATACGAAATATTGCTTAAGAGACAATTTTAATGTCATGCAGTGTTACTCATCAGGTTCAAAAAGTGTTTACATATATATATTTTTAACAGAATTTTAATATTTAACTCGATGAAGGAGTTACTCTTCCTTAGTTTGGCTGTAAACTGAATAGAGGAGAAATTGTAATTTTTTTAAAATTCGACATAAATATTGAAAACAGAAAAAATAGAATTTATATTCAACGAGGTCTCAAAGAAAACATCGAATCTAGTTAACTGATGAAAAACTCATTGATTCCCAGCATACAATCCCCCCCAAAAAAAGGTTAAATCCCTAAATAGTAATATCTACAATTGTATTCAAAGTCTCGGAGAAATTACATTGCTGAAAATTTGTATACCTGTTAAACAACTTTAAAGACTCATTCCGTAACATGCCAATCAATTTTACGACCGACTATGTTACAAGTAGACACTCTGTCAAGAACTGAAAATTAAAAAGTATTTTACACATTACTTAAAATAGTTCCACACTTTGTACATTTTCAAAAGGGGCGTTCAAATCAAACCAAGACTTTTGATTTAAAAAAATAAAACAGAAAATTTCAAGGAAAAGAAATAACATGTATTTTTCGATTTACATCCCAGCTACATTTATACCCTCCTTCTGGTATTTAAATAAACCTTCGAATGATTTGTCCCTGCTTCCGAACCACACTAAACAGAATACCTTATTTTCTTTTGAGGACTGAAATGCTGACCTTCAGTGAACTCCCTTAGGAATCCTAGGTAATCATGAATTCTCTACCGTCAGTTTGTACAAGAAGAGAGTATTGCTCTTTGTCCCGAGTGTAACCTGGTAAATAATCAAGGCTCTTGCTCTATATTTAAAGCAACTTCGGGGATCATAATTAAAAGAATTTTTAATCTCTTTGAGTTTGACCTCGCTAGCTGTGTTTGAAGTATTCTGGCACCTTTTTTGTGTCAGACTGCCGACTTATTATCAGGTGTGCGACAATAAGACAGAATCCACTATAGTATTATTCTCTTTGGAGTACCAGTTAAATATTTAAGTAACAATTGACATTCTTGAACTTTCAGTCGTGAAGCTGGTTTACCTTGATTACTTATGGCTTGAATAGACAAGGAAGAATCTGAAAGGACAAGAGCATTTGAGAAACGTGAGTCTTAGATTAAAAAATGACGTTCGAATGGCCTCTTTTGCGGAATCGCGCACTCCGTATTTTATATGTTAACAGTATGATTTCATGTTTTAAAGATATATGAGCTCCCAACCGGTATGGTAGTACCGGTAGTACCGGTATGGTACCGCTGACTGCCGTGCCGTGAAGGGCCAGGGTTCGAATCCCGGAGAAGGCATGGATGTTTGTAAATGTATAGTGTCGGCGCAGCATGGCGACACTCTAAATATGCGGCGAGCCGAAAGTCCTCTCTTGTCGTTTGGTGGAAAAGAGAGGGGTGGGAGACTATCGAAGCTCTTTGATTACGTCAGACCAGCGAGCATAAACAAAACAACGACAAAGGTATATATAAACATGTATAGCTCACCTCCGGATCCGTGATATTAACCGTTACTACCTGGCAGATGCAGTGAACTATGCATGTTTTAATAAGGATGCAGGTAGTCTTGTGTAGAGTTTTCTTCATGCTCTTATTAAGTTTCTAGTCGAGTGTCTAGTTACACTACAGTTAAGTGAACTAACTGAAGAACTGGTATGTTGCAAATAAGCTTACTACCTGAAATTGCTGTAAGCGGTTTTATTGCGCCAAATCTTTTATGTTACATTGTACCTTTTGTTACGACATCTAAATAAACCTTTATTTTAGATCTAATGGAACTTCTGAAGTTATTTATCTCACCACAACCTCAACCTCGCCGTTGAAATCTGTGCCTTGAAAATCAAGAGGGCTGTGCCTAGAAAATCAGTGGGAGAAAATAGAGCTAAAAATAATAGCATCAACTCTACCCTCATTATTAAGATCAAAAACATGTGTGTAAATATACAGCCATTTATTATTTTAATGATGTATTTCAATCGTTTCCATTGCTAAGGAAAACAAAATTTCTCATCTGCAATCTGGTTTCAGAATAGATTGGCAAAGATTTAGTAGCAGAACAAAATCTCGGATTTGCGGAGGGTCAGAGGGTTGAAATAAGGTCGAAATTTGTAAATATTTCAATTTTTTCTTCATAGCAAACTAAACAGGAGCTTGTTGAGTTTCTAGACTTAATGGGTGGCAGTTTATTGTAAGATTCTTAAACATCTGAGAAAGGTTGGTAATTTTTCAAAAAAGCATCAACAAAGAATTCTGGATTTTATTCATAAACATCCAATAGAATAAAAAAAAGTACCTGTTGGTGCTGCTGTGAGAAGGCGACATCTACAGTGTAAATGGCAACTAACATAGTTTTGTCCAGTAAACTCTCTTACCACATCATATCATTTTTGATTTCATCTCTGCAACAGTGTTCTTTCCTCTTGTAATGATGCAGGAGATAAAGACCACTACACATTATCGTGCCCATTCATGCAAACTCTTTTTGCTGACATCTACCACACAAGTTGGAAATTGGCTATAAGTTTTCACTTTCAGTTTTAAAAATAGGTATATTATCAATCAATTGCGGATGTAGTGATAGAGCTTTGAAGAAACTAATAGCGATAATGCTTTTAAAATTCGAAATTTAATTTTAGGGAGTTACATATTGTACTAGAATATTTTTAGCCTTTTAAATATTACTGTAGATATCGTAAATAAGTATGCATGATGAAGAGGAAAACTCGAACTTCTAATGCATCTTCAACCAGCAATAATTATTACAAAATGGCAAATTAAAAATATCTCCAGCACTGTTAAAATATCGCAGGAATGAATATCGTAGATCTGATGTTAAACTTACTAGAGCACTCGCAAGTTCTTTAAGTCGGCTTTCAAAATTCACATCAGATTTAAAAACTCGGTCAAAAAAATGAAGCTTAAAAAAAACTAAGAGCTTGAACTTGTTGCGGTTTCTTTTTCCAAAAGAAATAATGGTACAGAAATAATTTCCTTAGTGCTAATATCCGTACTTTTGGATTTAATGCGAGACGTTTCTGCCTTTATACTTAACGTCATGGGAAAAAAAAGAAGGAAAATGAGGCTACTAAGAATAGTCTGGAAAAATCATTCCTCATGGTTTCAGGTCCCGAAATTTCCTTTAAACCTTGGTAGATATAAATTTATTATGTATACAATTTTGGCACATGCTAATTACATAATTCTAATGCATATTTACATAGAAATTCAAATACTAAAACATAATGAGCCATTTAAACAGTAAAACTACAGCTGGGTTCTACAGATTAAAAATTATGCGGAGTATATAAGAAATATGTAGTAAATCACTATAGAATAAGACATAAAACTGTAAATAATAATAATAAGAAGAAGAAGAAACAAATATAGAATGATGCGAAATCAATAAAATTGATATACAGTAAAACATAAAAAATATCCACAAATTTTTAAACAAATTTTCAGCAGTGTGTTCGGTACATAAGTATTATCCCTTCAGTTTCAGAATTATACGCTGTAATTCTTTTAATGCACTTTTAATATCCCTTTGAAAAAACAATGAAAATGTTTTTAATTTGGTTCTTAAGATGGAGGACTGTCTTCATCAAGCTGTGTCAAAAACTGCTTCTTGGTCCTATAATTTTTTTCAATAAACGTTCTTTCAGCCCTTTTCATCCAAAGGACCTTTGAGTTTCGAGAAATGCAAAATTAGTTTTGCCTGATAAAACAAAATTAATGGACAGAACTCTAACCGGATTGATGGCCGAAGCTCAAACCGTTCAACGCCTTTTTGTTTGTCTGCATTACGAACAATGGTTACAATAATGTTGGAAAAACGCTGAGTAAGTTTCTGAATAAGCTACTGAAACTCCCAAAAAATATTTACAATATATCGAATTTTAATTTGTGAAATTAAACAGAAATTTAAATTCCCCAGTTATTTCCAAATCACAGCATATTCTTAAGTTTTATTTTCGCTATTTCTGTTCTATATAACTCTTTCTTTAAAAATCAGAATTAAGCGAAATCGTTATATGCCAATAACGACGGCCAGAATCGGAATAATAATTGATTTTTGATGGTTTGGTGTGATTTGGTTTATTTGATTACGGCAAAGTATACTAGTTTTATCTGCTTAAGGAGTGGGATACCTTCGTGAAGGACTTTCTAAAGGAAACTCGTATACATGTTCCACATGGCGAAATACATGAAAGCCCCCATGCAGTGGGCCTTTTAGCCTGGAATCGAACCAGGCTGGAACACTGGTAGTACCGAGCAGTACTACCAGTGTTTAGCGACTTAACCGTTCGGCTGCTGGTGGGAATTACGGTAAGTGAATAGACTACAAGTAACTTTTGATACCAACTAAGCATTAGATTTTGTAACAACTTAATCACATCTTACGCTTATGCAGTTAAAGAGTGGATAAATTTAACACATTTCAGTGAGTTTTTGAAGTCCTTTCTGCTAGTGTAAAGATTTGCCGGAATCGTCGATGTACATAAAATTAAAATTCTAATGCAGTTACATTATACTTGTATATTTTTACTTATGAAATGGATATTAATCGTTTTAATTCTCCAGTATCTAAAAAGAGAACAAAACCATTTTCCTGCTTTATAAAACTAAAACCTCGGATCTATACCAGTATCGCTTAAATTTATTCGCCATAATTCTGAATTTATAACTGTTTTCTTGCAAAGATACTGCTGAGAAACACAGAATATTTTGTAGGAAATGTTCTTAATACCATTATTTCTCATGATATTTAGTATTAATTTTATGCTGAGCAAGTAGAACAAAAGAATAAAGGAAAAAAGAAAGAAAGCCAGGAAGAAAATTTTAGATTTTAACGATCACCCAAAACGGTTTGTTAAGGTTTTTTACGATCTCGCTGAGCTTGCAGTCTACCAGTCGGCTCTTCCAATCACTTCTGCTAATTCTTTTTTTTTTCATGTGTTTTTAGCTTTATTATTAAGCAACGTTTCCTTCGCGCTTTCGTCCTATAAAATTCATGAGCAAAATCACAAAATTTTTAAAAAACAGTATATGTTTATTATTCCCTATGTAATGCTGAGTGTTGGCACACACGTTTTCTGTCTTTTCTCAATTTATCATACCTCAGTGTTTAGTGTTTTTCAGCAGAATGATTTACGCAACTTTATTTGTCTTTAGTACAAAGGGGCAATTTTCCCAGAAAGGACTATTAATTTCGTTTTGGCATTTTGCGTTGATTCACTAAAAGCATTGTTTCATTTTTCAAATTATTGCCACCGAATATTATCGCCCTGTATTATATTTTACTCTAAGCTCGACGGCACAAACAGCCCATAGAGAGCCATGGCTAGAAGTACCATGATACTGTATTTTACTTAAACAAATTAAATAATGAAGAATCTGCATAAATGTATATAGGTTTCTCGCATTGTGATAAAACCACGGTACCTAGAGCCATCAAATTTTGAATATTGAACGTTTTCATCCGAATATGGGCATCTGGAAGCCCAAATTTCAAATTTGGAATTTGTTTTATTATCAGTTTCCCATTTTGTAAAACTTTTAAAGAATTTTTTATTAACAAACTCGAGGATTTCAAAGCGAGTAATGGCAACGTTTTACAGAAAAACCTTTTAATGCCCAGCGCGTGAGATTGTGTATCGGAAATTCTAAAGATACGCTCATTTTAATATCATTTTAAGATATTGCTCTTGAACTGAATTTTACGGTTTAACTCCGAAGAACATGATATTTAATAAATAAAGGTAACACACAAAATGTTAAAAAGAAAGCTCCTTTGGATGTAATTTTAAATCTGAAACCTTTCAGAATTTTTATTTTTTATTATTAATTTTTCGTGTTTAACTTTTTATTAAAGATCACGTTCTTCGCACATACGTCACGTTAAATTCAACAGCAAAATCATAAAACATTTAAAAACAGAACGTCTTCAGAATTCTCGATAGAGTGTTAAGTGTTGCCTTGCATATTTTATATTTCCTATATTATTTCTTTAAAAAGTAATATGTTGGGCGGCTAGCCACCTATAATAATTACCGTATAAAAGAAAAAGTATGTAACGATTTTAATGAGTTCAGCTAGTGTAATTTGATAAAAATATTTTATATTTCTAATTAAACCTTTAATGATTTTTATAGCAATTTTATTTAAATCAATCGTATTAAAAAGTTCAAAATATATTCTTAAGAACTGTGTTTATTGCTTTTTTTTGCTATTCATTAACCTTCCATATTAACCAACTTCAATATTTTCCATTATTGAAAGTTAAATGCTTTACTGAATGGCAACAGGCTGGTACGTGGAAGATAAAAGTATTTTATTTCCGGCAGTAGTAACATTGCTTTCAAACAGCTGAGTTTGTTGATTAAATGTGAAAGTCATTTTGCTGAATCTCAATAGTCTGTTACACCGGAGATAAAAATAATTTACTTCCAACAGTGTTGCTAGTGGTCGCTTTCAGTTCACTGTGTTTAATAATCAAACACTGATTTAATTTCTGCAAAATATAAAATAAATTAAAAAAAACGAAATTAAATTTCGGGTTTCGCGGTGCACATATTCAGGTGGAAGACTACATTTGATCAAAATTTAGTGGTCTTCATTTTTCCACAATGCGAGAAACATGCATATATTCAAACAGATTCTTGATTATTTAATTTCTCTTAAAATAATACATGTGACAATGTTTGTTGGTAATAACTGGAAAAATAATACGGACACAAATACTATACGAACTAAAATGTAAGGTTCGAGACTAATAGCATCTCTGATGCTGATAAAGAATAACCACATATTTTAACTTGAATTCAATTTTATGCTTACATATGTATAGTCATCTTCAAGATATAGCCCTCTACCCACAAAGACTTCCGTATCAGTAATAAAATTTTTAAAATTAGTTTTATTAGTTTGATCTATAAAGCGTAAAATATGGAAAAAACAATCTGAAAGGTTTTAGATTTTAATGGTCGCCTAAAAGGGTTTGTTAAGTTTTTTACGCCCTTGCTGAGCTCGCAGTCTACCAATCTGCTTTCACACTCACTCCAATAATCCATTTTTTTTGTCTTTTTAGCTTTATTATTAAGCATCATTTTTTTCGCACCTACGCCATATAGAATTCAACAGCAAAATTACAAAAATTTTAAAAGCAGCATAGCAGTATACGTTTCAAATTCCCGATGCTGCATAGCAGTATACGTTTCAAATTCCCGATGTATTGGCATACATTTTTATGTTTTTTTCAGTTTTTCCTCAGGTCATCATATCAATGTTAAATTTTCTTACTAAGATGGCCTTCCAAATTTTTTTTACTGTCTTTTTATGATTAACGTTTTGTGTGTTTATTTTATTTATTGAATATTCCGTTCTTGTCTCTTACACATAAAATTCGATTTAACAGCAAAATAACAAAATATTAAAAACAGCATATATATAAGCTATAGGACAGCTTCGCGCGCATAGATAGCATATATAACCTATAGACAGTCCCGCGCGCTGAAGAAAAAAAATCTTTTATTTTTGCATACAGTGTTGCCATTGCTCGCTTTGAAGTCATTGAGTTTGTTGATCAGAAATTCATTAAAGTTTTATAAAATATCAAATACATCACAAAAGAAATTGGAAATTCAAAATTCGGATTTCCAGGTTCCCATGTTCGGCTGGAGGACTACGTTATTCAAAATTTCATGGCTCTAGGTACCATCAATTTTCATAATGCGAAGAGCATACATACAGACATGCAGAATCTTCATTGTTATTTTATTTAAAAATAATACACAACGAAAATATTTAGTGGTAGCAGTTTGAAAAGTGATACGCCACTTATAGTGAGCCAACGCGAAATTCTATTTCTAAACTAATAGCCCCTTTGGACGAATGATACAGATTTTACACTGTTATCTAAAAAGTTAGAGGACTACTTTTTTTTAATGAATTGCAGCGAACTTGCCAGACAATCATTGACAGCATTATGACATCTCAACTCTCTTTTTTCCAAACACCTATTCTGCCAGCTTGTATACTGCAAATCTTTTGTTTCGAGTAATCTAACTTCAGCAACAATACTTCTCAGATGAGTTTTCGACGGAAGCTATTACAGAGCACATCAGTGGCCTAGTAAATAAAACCAACGAAAATTATTAGTTTCGTCTCGGTTTTGATTTTTGGTGGAACGACAAATGTAGTAAAATTTTCTAGGTTTTCTCATATGTAGCATCAGTCAGAGAGGTGCATTTTAGTAATAGTTACTTCAACAATCATCACTTATCCAATCTAACATCCTGTTCATTATCAATATACTCCCATTGTTTAATATTCTATTAATTTTTTCCAGTTATATTTATTTTAATTCTAATATGTGCACTTTCGTACTTACATAGCGCATCAAAGAATTTTTAGGATTAATTTTGTTTTCCAAATGATAAATGACAGCCTTTATTTCTATGACATCTCGGCTTACTTTTCATGCAATATTATCTGCTTACGGAAAAATTTCCTATGGCTGCTTTGATAATCGTTTGCTTTGATCCAGAAAATATCTGCAGCCATTCGAAAGCTAAGCAAAGAATAGGTAAAACTTTGTAAGGTATATTTTAATTTTATAACAGTTCTTTTAATTTAGTTCATATTTTCCATCTTATCTCGTTTCAACTTAGAACTCCCTACCAGAATGAGTTTTTAGAAACGCGTTGAATGCAAATGAGGAAGACGTAGTATTAAAGGAAAGTTCAACTAACTACGAAAGAGAGAGAAGAATCCTAAATAGAGCGCGTTTGTCTTTGGGCTACGTCTCTCTAAGCTGTTGTTACGCTCGGCCGTATTATATTACGTGCCTTTTGATAGTTCGCCGGCTAGTTTAAGATTACGGGTCAATTACTTTAGAAATTGTTCTAGCTTTGGCTAAATCTCTTAATTAGTCATAGTTAGTAATTAGGCATTATAGTTAGTTCTTACTCCTTATTTTTGAGTTTAAAGCCCTAGTGGAGGCTTTGCTGTAAGCCCGAAGAAAGGGGCCGACTGTTAATCTTATTTTGAGTGAATAAAGGGTAATTAACCCTTCTTGAAGTCACGCTTTCTCTTCTTTGAACTAAGCGATAATTCGCTTAACAGTTCTCTAGGTTCCTCGATACTTCATTTAGCAAAATAGAAGGGAGGAACTCTACAACTTCTTTGTATAAATGGGATTAATCTTGATGGCTGCAAGGAAATTGTGGCTGGAGAAGAAACTTGATTCCCTCCTTACGAGCCTGAGATGAAACGGCAGTTACCTATTTGAGTTGAAGAAAGTTAGCTATGACAAAAAAAATCGGTTTAAAAAAATTTTGGATAAAGACCATGATGCTGTTATCATGATGCCTTTCGATTGGAAAAGAATGATTCGCAAGTAGTTGTTCTGAGAGACCAATGGTGAATTCCGTATTTTAACTCCTTTATAACAGACGTTAGGTACGCACTTTCTGAAGAGAATTCAACAAGTTAGGCCTGAAAAGCTCACTCGAATAAACAGTTTCTCCTACACGAAAATGAACGTCACATCATTCCATTCTCTTCAAGCACCAAAAAGATCTTGATTTTCAGCCACCCTTCTTATTCGCTAAATTTGGCATCTGTATATTATGTTTTCTTTCCTAAAGTTAAATATCACTTCCAAGATCATGATTTTAATACATTTAAGGCATTTAAAAAGCCGTGACTATAAAGTTGAATAGTACTTCAAGTGGTGAGTTCATTAGAGGAATCAAGCAGCTGTATAAACATTCCAAGCATAGGCGGGTCACCATTATGGAATAATATGATAGGGAATCGATTTTTCTTAAATGAAGCTTGTGTGGCTATATTCTTGCAGGCTTAACATTTAAAAACTCTGTCATATAATGCACAACTTAATTCAGCATCCGTTTCTGAATCAATGAGCATTTCTTGGACATACTTGTTAAGTATTTAACGCTGTTTTTTTTTTCAAACGAAGGATCTTGAATGGTTTCGTTATCTATATATTACTTCTAAACAAACGAATCATAGCAAAACTAATTATTTAGAAGTGTGAATTAATTATACTAAGTATGTTCCTTATAAACCTTTATAAAATATCCTCCTTTATAAAATATGCAAATTTTATAATTTTTCGAACGTTTCAGCGATTGTTTTCTATAAACAAAATCCGTTTTCATCAGAAAATTATTTTTTTGCAAGTGTTTCATGTTTTAGGTTTTATCATTTACTCTCTTTCTGTTTTATTATATAATGAAGAATCTCTGTGTACATATATGTATTCTTAGCAGTGCAGAAAGGTGGCAGCACCTAGAGGCACCAAATTTTGAAAACATGTGCTTCTCCGACCGAACATGTGCAACTCGAAGCCAGAATTTTGAATTTCGATTCTGTCTTTTACTTATTTCATATCTGGCGCGAATTTAACAAATTCTTTGTTAGTAAACTTGGCGATTTAAAAGCTATACGTTGCCATTCGGCAAAAGGTTAGACATTTATGTCTGAAATTTAATCAGAAACCTGGGCTGTTTAAAAACAATACGTCGCTATTCGGCAAAGCGTAAGATATTTATTTGTCCTCCAAATTTAATAAAAGAACTCAGCGAGAAAAAATGTGTTCCCACTAAGCGATATAAAACATTTTTGTCTTCTACGCTCAGCTTGTTGTTATTTGATGATTCGATAAGGGTAGTACTTTCTAAATTGGTATCCTGGTACGGTAACTGGCACAGTTAGGATTTTTATTCTTCTTTCAGATTTAATCTGTCTGTTATTGATTAACAAACTAAACGATTTTAAGGTGATTTTTCAAAATCTTATGTAGACAGTGGCTTTCCCTTTGTTTTGAAAGTGCTTTGGAACAAATTCTGATTTGTTCTACCCTATTCTAGAAAATTCTGCGCCGTTTTAAAGAATAAATGAACACGGAGCCATCTAATAGATTTATTAAGAAATGATAGAGAGAACACAATAACGGCTACGTGAACCTAAAGTGGGTATCGTGAGCCAATGTTATAATATAAACGCCTTGAATGTGGAACTGCAAAACGGTTTTTCAAAATCTCATGTTAACAGAAAACTTTCTCTTGTTTTGAAGGTCAAGTGTGCAAAATTTTATAAAGACTAGACTAGGAATATGACTAGATTTTTATGAATTACAAATAGACCGACAAACAAACAGGCATTCTTTTGTCTATATATACAGGGTGTTTATAAAGTCCCGGACCCATTTTGATGTTTAATAACTCATAAAATAATGAAGATATAAGTAAACTTATGGCATTTATTGATGGAATAACTTATATATTTTTCTTTTCAGTTTGAATATCTTTACTTTTGTAAATATCGTCTGCGCGTGTGTTTAATTTCAGATAATTTCATTTCCCAGTCTAAATATCTGTACTTTTCTAAATATCGTCTGCTTATTAATTGCATTTTTCTCTCTTTTGTTTTTGGCAACTATTGCAATGTTATGGTTACTTTTGATGTGTTTGTTCTAGTACTTTTGTATGTGAAGTTTTATTCGACCGGATATTAAGGAGAAGGCATACACCACAAGACAAAGCACAGATTTTGTGGTGGTTCATAGAAACGAAATCCATAATGCAAACACAGAGAAATTGCAGAAGAATTTACCAAAAAGATCCTCCATCCAAAAGCAACATCTTGTGGTGGAAAAAGAATTTTCTAGAAACTGGAAGTATCGCAAATAAGAAACGTTCCGGATGTCCCTGCACAAATGATTTTGATGTTGAGCGTGTCAGAGAGACATTTTTACACAATCCTAGAACATCTGTGAGATTAGCGGCAACAGAATTTGATATGCCAATTTCGACGGTGTACAAGGTTATTAAGAAAAAATTACGCATACAAAGTTCAAATTGTTCAACTTTTGGAACCGGACGATAGGCTTACGAGGATGGCCTTTGCAACAGATATGCTAAGGAGGATAGAAGATGATGCTGAATTTCTGAAGCAATCATTGCGTGTGTACAGGTTCGTAATAGATTAAATGCACACAGGTATAATGATAGTTGATAAAATTTATTTTATCAAAAGAAACACTTCAGACTTCTGGAACTATCCACAGAAGTACTCAGGTGTTCACAGTAACATAGAGTACAATCAGTAGTTACACTTCAAACTACTAAGAACATTAAACACATCACAAGCAAAGCGCATCAAGGCGAAGCTTTCAGTATTCTGAAGTCGCTCGGAAGTAACAGACTCCATGAACCCAAATATAGTATTACGTTTGGATTCACCTTCAATTATAACGTTATTCCAATACGATAAATCTTTGCTTACCATGTATTTTGCGAACGCCAAGAGTATTTTCTTTATTGACGAACAATTCCCTTCTTGCGGATCGTCTGTTGAGTTTTCTAACAGTTTCGTGGTTCACGTTTATTCCAAACCGTTCTTCTAAATCTGCTGCAAGTTTTACAGTACTAATTTAGGTCTTGGTAGATTTTTCTTAGGATAAATCTCCGATTTCTAGGTGTTAGCTTGGAACGCGGTCCAGATTTTCAGTGCATTTTCAGCGCAGTTTCCATTCTTTTAATAGATCAAAGATCGTTTTAATAGATAGTTAATGCTTTACATCAAAGATTTTTTAAATATTTTGCCTTTTTTTCCATCTTTAAAATGATTAAAATCTAACAGAGCTTGTCGTTAATTTGCAGAGGATTGCCATATTCACTTCAGGTATAAAACTGTTAATATAGTTTGATAAAAAAGGTAATAATTTCCTAATGCAGACGATAATTCCTGTGATATATTTTCATTTAAAACAAAAATAACTACAGCAAGAAACATCGTTTTCCAGAAACAGCTCAGCAAAACATTGAAGTTTCTGAGCTATTATGTGATACTGATTAGTACTAATTAATTATTAGATAGTGATTAATACTTTTTAAACAAATTGTTTTATTATAAGGAATATTTTTATGATATTTATTTTGCAACAAGCAAGGCTTATACAGAAAAAAATAATACATTATAAAAAACTTTGAAGTCTATGTTTTAATATTTAGTACAAGATTTAGATCTGTGCAAATACAAAAGAAAAAACCAAATATCATAAAAAAACCATACCTAAAAGAAAAAACCATACCTAAAAAACCAAATATCAGCTACTGCAGTTTTGCTTTTAAACAACATTTTTCTTCAGTCATTGATTTGCTCAAATATTTTCAAGAAATGCTAAAGAAAAAAAAACTATCGTAATTATGCGAAGGGAACAGTAGCATAAAAATACTACTCTTACAGTGTAATTCTGGAATTTTTAAATTTTTCATCAACGTAGTAATTGCTTGATTATCATCACACAATAGACGCCGAAATTCCTTTGCAAATTTAAATAACAAGCTTCGGATGAGCAGTCAGAGCATTTTTTTTTCTTTCCAGGATATAGATTTAATTATTTGCTGAATAACTTTGCTTGCTGAGGTCTTTGAAACGAGATCGAAAACAATAGGCGATCTAGCTATGATACTTTTTCATTAGCTATAGCTATTCAATGAAGCGAATTTTATTTTTTTGATGTTTTAAATAAATGCTTACTGAAGTAAGACAGTATTCAAAAGCTTTCAAAAACATGTTAACATAAAAGGATGGCTATTTTAGTAGAGAGGAAGCAAAAAAATGAATGCTTTTGCTCATCAACATCAATCATTAGGTAAGTTAAAAATATAATAGGTTAAAAATTAATCTCTTGCTTGCAGTTTATTTGGCGATTTTAGAACGGCTTTCATAAAATAAATTAAAAAAAAATCTGATGCGAAAATCACATGACGTCGTCGTACGGCCTATTAAATTAATGCACATGTTTTGCTGCAATTCATCTAAATTTATTTCCTCGAATTACTCTAACATAATTAAACAATCCCTCGAGGCAAATTGAAAATCATATCAAAAATTGCAAATTTTGAAATTAAATATCTCGGTCATTTTTTGTCGTAGGAGAGTCATGTTTCTTACACTTTTATTTTTTCATAATGAGTATAAAGCTTTCCCAAATATAAGTATAGGAAACGGTAGATTGCATTAAAAGTTGAATTTAGCTATTTGTCGAAAATTAATTTTTTTTTTAAAATTTGGCATCGCCAAAACTTGAATATTTTCACAATTTAAAGCAGCCATTTCGCCATTTCTATAATTGGCAATTTGTAACTATGATCAACGGTTGCGAAAATAAAAAGGCCGAGTATGGACTTTTAAGGAGAAAAATAAAATCATTTTAAGTATTGAAATTTATTGTTTATGAATTTTAGTTTTTGGTTCTTGTGAAAAATTAGTTCTAAATTCCTTTCTTTCTCTCTATATATATACGTTTGGTTCTGCCGATTGCAATAAAAAAGGGAAATGCACAACTAGATGTTATACTAGTCACATATATTAAATTTCAATATTCTATGGCTAGTCGTTCTTTAGTTACGCGAGATACCTACACATATACATACATACACACAGACGGTTACAATATTTTTCGGGACTTACAGATGTTACGAAAAATTTTCTTTTGAATCCATTTTAAAATCATTTTAGGATCAGTTTTAGAAAGACGAGTCCTTTATTTTATCTTTACGTACATAACGCAAGAGTTGGACCCCCGTCCTGGGTCTGCCTTTCGGGGTGAGCTTGTCCAAGCTCCTGAGAACCCCTCATCGGCGACGCAGACCCCACAGTCCCGGTCCGGCCCTATGAAAGGCAATGGGACAAGCAGTCCCGTATCGAAACTAAGAGGGCCAAATCCCCGACGACAGACGTTACGCAAAAAAATCGTCCAATTGCATTCAAGAACGATCAAAATGGATATTTACGTTGAAATATGATACCCGAAATTCTGCGCAATTAGAATACTTCCTTTACTTTGTACAACGAAATAAAAATTCTTAGGCGTTCTAAACATTTAGAAACAATTTCTCACACTGAAATGACATTTCCGTCTGCTTTAAAAATGGCGCATACAAACACGCATCATTCGAATATTGCACCACTGCATTTATACTGAAATGAAATATCTTATTAAGTAATTAAAAATGCAACAAAATGATGAAATTAACATTTCTAAATAAAAAAATTATTAATATGATGAATAATAAAGGTAAGAACCATCAAGCATTGTTTCTACATAATACAAAAGGTTTCATGAATATCTGAAGAAATGTAAGCACTATTTCAAATACAAAATCTGTGTTTTTAGAAACAAAAATCGAAGAAGAATCATGATGTTCTTTATATAAATAGTAAACAAAATAATATAGAAAACTTTAAATCTTACAAGGTTAATATATAGTATTTATTGGCCAAAAAAAGAAAACATAGGTCATATTCTGGCAAAGAAAGAAAAAATTCTATAAATATTGAAAAAGAATACCAAAGGATGTTTTAGTAAAAGATTTCTAATTATCACTGATTTCTAGCACAGCGTGAAATTAAATAAAGAGAAGTGAAAAGAAATTTTTTTTTCTGGGTCTCTGGCGCATATGCGCTCGTTAATTTTTTCAATCAAAATTATTCTAAGTTAAAAAAATTCAAAATCTGCTAAAATCTTCTTATAAAAAGCTAATGCTTCGACGGGGTTCAAAAGTAAGTACACAAAAAGCCAATTAGACTAAACGTAAAAAAATTTTAATAGCAGGAAGAAAATGTATTAATTTTATTAAATAATAATTAATAACTCTATGGTCTTTGAAAATGAATAAATTTTCGTCCTCAATTGCGATTCCTAGTTTAATTTTCTTACTACGCAGCTAATTTTGAGTCACGTCTGAGCAGGTTATGACTTGATGAACACAGATTTATGATAATTGCAAATTTTAGCATTATATTAAAGTTTCAAAAAATATTTTAAGGCTCTTTAAAACATTGTAATAAATAGTTTAAATTTGGTATTAATATTTTTTTCTTTTATAATTTAAATTTAAAGGATTCTTTAGTTAGTTTCGCGATTCTTGCAGATATAATTCAGAAACGTGTTTGTGCTGATAATTCTTTCGGCTGCTCTTTGACAAAGGCGAAAGAATTATACTTACGTATTATCCTGTCAAGTGGCCAAATAGCGCGATTTAGCGCCAAGTGTGGATAATGGTGTCCTTTAGAATTCAGCAGTAAGAATTGGCAATTGGCTACCGTTTCCGAAATTTCCGCCACCGTCGACGGGATGATACGAAAGTATCGAATTATCAGCTATGATTTAATTACACTCTTAGACAAAAAAAAAAAAAAAAAAAAAAAAAAAAAA
>KK120343.1:360295-395095 GCA_000611955.2 Stegodyphus mimosarum
ACGCATTACGACGCACCGAGAAGATAAAAAGCAAATTGGACCCAAATTGATATGCATACAGGTTTCGACGGAAAATGCAAAATTTTACATTTTGGCTGCCAATGAATGAACGGTTGTCGCTATAGCGCATCTGATCTGCGCAATTGACAGGATATTTAAAAGGAGAAATTACGATTCCAGGTCATACAATTCTTCACGAGTTTCATTCAGTGTACTCTGATAGACAGTAACCATGCCTCGCATACAGGTGCGCGAACGATATGCTCAGATGTCAGAATCTGAGAGAGGTCGTGTAGTTGGGATCAGAAGCCGGTTCTCCTTATCGGCGAATAGCTCGAAATTTGAGCAAGAGCGATGCCACAATTAGACGACGTTGGCAGGAATGGGTGAACCATGGCCGCACACAGCGTCAAGGAGGAAGCGACAGGCCTAGAGAAACGACAGAACGTGAAGACCGAGCAATCGTCAGAGCGGCACTCAAACACTCACAGTCCTAGATGCATCATTATCATCGACTGTACGTGCAACTAGTGCTTCAGTGACCGCAAGGACCCTTTATAGACGGCTCACAGAAAGGGAGCTAAGGTCACGGCGCCCCTTGCGCCGACTACCATTGACCTCTGTACAACGTCAAGCCCGTTTGCAGTAGTATCGGGCTCATTCCCACTGGAATGTCACTGACTGGAGTAGAATAGTCTTCAGTGATGAGTCCCGCTTTGAAGTGAGCCGCGATGACCAGCGAAGGCAAGTCTGGAGACACCCCGAATAGCGGTGTGATACAAACCTGATTGTCTTCCGACAGACAGGCCGACAACCAGGAGTGATGGTCTGCGGAGCCATTTCATTTCATAGTAGGACCCCTTTGGTTGTCATTCGTCGCAACCTTACAGCACAGCGGTACGTTGACGAAGTTCTAAGGCCCGTTGTGTTGCCCTTCATGTCACGCCACCCTGGGCTTACATTTCAGCAAGATAATGCTCTCCCCCACACTGCACAAGATTCTACTGCTTGCCGTAGTGCTTGCCGAACATTACCTTGGCCAGCAAGGTCGCCGGATCTCTCTCCTATTGAGCACGTTTGGAGCATTATGGACAGGGCTCTCCAACCAGCTCGGGATGGTGACGATCTAACGCGCCAGTTGGACGGAATTTGGCACGATATCCCTCAAAGGACATCCGCAACCTCTATCAATCGATGCCAAGCCGAATAACTGCTTGCATAAGGGCCAGAGGTGGACAAACGCGTTACTGACTTTCTCACTTTTTGAAGCTCTATCACTTCAATAAATCATCCATTTTTTCTCAAACTGTAATCATTTGTTTTTCTGTACATGTACATCACTTCTACCGATTTTCGTCCCATTCGGATAACTCCTTCTTGGTGCGTCGTTCTTTTTTGCCGAAGACTGTATATTTGAATTTTGCTTTATTTTTGTTTTAATTTATTTTTAATAGCCCAAAGGGGTAATTTGCACAGAAGCGCTACTAATTTCGCTTTGGCATTTTGCGTTGATTCACTAAAAACGGCTAATTACTTTTTAAATTGTTGCCACCAAATATTAGAACTCTGTGTTATATTTAAGGAAATTAATTAATGAAGAATCTGCATAAATGTATGCATGTTTCTGGCAGTGCTATAGAACAACGGTACCTAGAGCCATCAAATTTTGAACAAAGTACGTCTCCACCCGAATATGGCGATCTGAAAGCCCAAATTTGGAATTTGGAATTTGTTTTAATATTTGTTTGATATTTTTAAAGCATTTATGAAATTTTTTATTAAGAAACTGAACGATTTTAAAGCGAGCAGTAACAACACTTTGCGGGGAAGGGGGAACATTTTTATTTCTAGGGCGCCAGACTGTGTATCGGAAATTCTAAAGATATGCTCTTTTAAATACTTTGTGAATTGCTGTTGAATTGAATTTTGTGGATTAAGTACGAAGAACATGATATTTAATAAATAAAAGTAACGCATGAAACCTTAAAAACACGTAAAAATCTGAAAGGTTTCAAATTTTAAATTACGTCCAAAGGGGCGTTTTTCTAACATTTTGTGTGCTATTTTTAATTACTAAATACCATGTTCTTCGCACTTAAACCATAAAATTCAATTCAAGAGCAATATCTCAAAGTAATTTTAAAATGAGCATATCTTTAGAATTTCCGATACACAGTCTCACGCGCTGGAGATAAAAATGTTTTTGTACAACATTGCCATTGCCAAATTTGAAATCCTTGAGTTCGTTAATCAAAAATTCTTTAAAGTTTTACAAAATAGGAAATCGATAATAAAAAAATTCCAAATTTTAAATTTGGTCTTCCAGATGGCCATATTCGGGTGGAAACGTTAAATATTCAAAATTGGATGGTTCTAGGTACCGTTGTTTTATCACAATTCGAGAAACATACATACATTTATGCACATTCTTCATTATTTTATTTATTTAAATATAATACAGGGCGATAATATTTGGTGGCAACAATTTCAAACAAACAACAGAAAGTGAAAAAAAACGCAAAATGCCAAAACGAAATTAAAAGTCCTTCTGGGCAAATTGTCCCTTTGGACTAAAAAACGCCTCTTTATAAAATCTGAAAGTTTTCAGATTTTTTTTCATTTATTACTTTAGTTAGGTATTATGCATCTCAAGCGCCCTTTAAGTCATGAAAACTGACGTAAAGTTCTGTGCTTGCTCTGGAAGTTAACAGTTACATGAATTTTTAAAGAAACTGCATTAAGAAATTATTTCTTTTTTGTGTTTTAAATTCTTGATTTAAATATTGTGATTTATTACAAAAGAAGAGAAACACGCCAATGTGACAATCAAATTCGCTGAAACAACCTTGTATTTGACGTACATTTACTAAAAAACACTCAATCGATTTCGAGGGCAGCTACAGGTCCCTCCTCATCAGGAGAACAAAATATCTAGAAAAAAAAAAAGAGATATTTTTCTAGATATTTTGTTCTCCTGATGACCTGTAGCTGCCCTCGAAATCGATTGAGTGTTTTTTAGTAAATGTACGCCAAATACAAGGTTGTTTCAGCGAATTTGATTGTGATTTATGCCTTTCTTTTAGAAAATTTACCACTATATGTTGATATCAATTTGATTTATCTCTTTCTTATAGATATAACATTAATTAAAATGCAAAAAATTCGCTCTAAGAATATGCGATCAACTAATGTTATCTTTAGGATGATGGTTAAGTACCTGATTCCACTTACCCATCTTAATTTAAACGTCACTTATTAAAGCAAGAGGGCTGAAAATTCATGAAATTGTTCGAAAAGGTTTTTATAAAACCAGAAGAAATGACATCCACCATTCTAGTTTGATATAATGACTGCACACACGCTTGATCTTCCGGATGCATGCAAAAGAAATAATTCAGAAACAACTCATAAGGAAGCCATAAATCTTCATTTATCATATATCTGCCGTGATAGATTCCTATTAATTTTTGCTCTGAATCCTTTCTCTTTAATCGAAAGTTTAAGGTTTTCCTATTGAATTTAATGGGTTATTGAATCACCGGTATCATAAAATCTTAAGAAGCATCTGAGGTTCACTTATTTTTTTCAGTCCTTATTATGCATCAACATCTTTTAGTTAATTTAATTTTCCTTATAATAATTAATGAATCGGATTTTTTTGTGTCAAGAAGTATGCCTAATGGGTATGTTTGAATGAACTATTAAAATAAGTCAAATAAAACTTAAATTTTAATAATATAGAGAGAAGATAATATGTTGCTGCCTCTAAATATTTTTATCAAAAAGACATTCTCAAAATCCCTAAATTTTCCTTCATTTAAACACTTATATTTTTCATTTAGTAATTATGAAGCAAATGTATAGTGTATTTCAAGGCTCGGCTTGGTTTTTATATTACAGTCATTCAGAAGAAAGGAAAAAAGTAAGATATTAAATGCCTCTACACCAGGTGCACGGTATATAGCGATAAAAATACAATGTTTTCATGTTTTAATAATGAATTAAATGGTTTGATTTTTAGTAATATACACATTATTATCTATACATAAGAAAATGCCTATTTGTGTGTTTGTTCGCAATTAACTCAGTCACTACTATAGCTATCATCACCAAACTCTCTAGCATTCTTTTCTAGGTCCTAAAAAAAAGTCGACTCCCATCCCCCCAAATAGCTAGAATCAGAGATATTAATTAAAAACTCTGAAAACCCTAATTTCCGCCCTCATTTATTTGAGTGGCAACAGTCTCGCACGCTGGAGATAAATATCTGCTTTATTTCGAGAAGTCTTGCCACTGTTCGCTTTTAAATCTGAGAGTTTGTTAATGAAAAGTTTCTGGAGTGTTACAATGAAATAAAAATGGCATTGCCAAACATTAAGTACATTATTCCTGGTTCCAAAAAGTCGTAGGAAGAAATTTCGACTGTTCCCATCTTTGTACGAATTTAATCAGCCGAGATATTAATTAAAAACTCTGAAAACACTAATTTTCGCACTCATTTTTCCGATTGGCAACAGTCTCGCACGTTGGAGATAAAAATGTTTTATTTCGAAAAGTGTTCCTACTGCCCGCTTTCAAACCGTAGAATCTGTTAATCAAAAATGTGTAAGTTTTGCGAAATCTATATATAAAGAAGAATGCCTGTTTGTGTGTTTGTTTGTTTGTTCGCGATATTGATTTCTGATCCATTATGATAAATGTTTTGCCGCATTTAATCGACTAAAATTGAATATAGGTGAAATATTGGATGGAACTTGACCTTTTAAGACCATTTGATTAGAAAGGGGAAAATCATTAAAACTGCGTGCCATTGTTACTTACATAATTATAGAGAATTAGTTTATTTTTCTATCGGAATTTTTTATGTGGTTTCCATATCGCATCAGACTAAAAAATGTATGCTATGAATCTTATTTGTTGCATCGTTATTAGAGAAGGATTACAGCGATATCGTTCTCTCTGTTGTTAGATAACTACTCTCACTTAATTGGCGTCGAGTACTTCCACTAGTTAAAGATAAAATAAAGATTTAATTATTAAGAAATGCGTTTATGCTTTTAAATCTTTCAGTTCCTTAAACAATTACAGGTTGATTAAATTCGCAAGAAGAAATGAAAGTCTTTTATTTTGTCGAATGGCAACAATCTGAGAACCACCTATGAGCGAGAAGGCGAAGGAGATAAATTAATGACCTTACAGTTTGAAAATGAAAAGTCTAGACAAACGCATGATGTATTCGTGATACATTATTCATGCTAAATTAACACGAGACTTAAAGTCTAAATATATTTGAAAGAATCTACGATGGACGTCTCTATGAAAAATAAAACCAGCAAAGAAAAAGCACTAATGACAACTAAATGTTTATGTATTTCAGTAAATTATTATTAAATTTAAGGAAATACACCAGACAGATTTAAATGATTATATAACTTTCTTACAGTATAATGAACTTGCTATTCGAGTCGGTGATGCAATGAAAAAACAAAAGAAATCAATTTATAAACTCTTAATCTGTTCTACGAGATGCAATATGAAAATTCCCGTAATTTTCTGCTAATAAACTATTTACTTTTGAGCACTACCTCTACAATGACTTTAATAAAGACTTTGTTTTTAACAGAGAAGCATTACACATCAAAGACTCTCAAATACTGTGTTTTTATTTGAAGCATATACACTAGTGGACAATTGTTAAAGACGGATCACAAACGGCTATATAGCGTGTTAAAAAGTAAGTCTGTTTGGATGCCAAGTGAAATAATATAATGCCAGAATACGTACTAATAAAGATAATTTTTTTATCTAAAATCAAGAAGGGTTTGAAAGGTGTCCAAGGGACGAAATGGTTACATTTTTCTGAATACATAAATGTGAAAAAAAAATCCAATTACCGTCCGAAGACATTCTGGCGTAAGATGTCAGTTCAGGATTTGATCAGCACTTTGCACAACATTATCTGACAGCTGTTGGGATAATTTATTCCATGCCTCTGTCAGTGCACGGATGACGGTGTCCTTGTTTATTGGAGGGCATTGTCGACCAGCAAGATTCCTCCTAAAAGCATCCCAAACATTTTCAGTGGGATTCAGATCTAGATAACGTGCTGGCCATACGAGTCATTGAATATCCTTACTCTCTAGACACTCCTGGACAATGACTGTTCGATGACATGTTGCCTTGTCGTCCATGAAAGCAACTTTATGACCGACAGCACCACGGAACATGAGAAGATGAAGCAGCAGAGCATCATTAATGCATCGTCCTCCAGTCATAGTCCCAGCTGCATCCACATAAAGGGGCGCTAATTTCCACTTTCTCTGCCTTCCATTTTGTGGTTGATTGCCATCCATTCTTAGCAATTGTCCATCAGTGTAATTCTAAAAGCAAGTCGAGAAAATCTAATACATAAATTAAAAGAAGATTCTTTTTAGAGCAACAATAAACTGAAACTAAATATTATTGCTATCATTAATATAAAAATAAATAAATTATAAATCGTATTAATGGCATATCATTCGTATTTATGTAAAACTAATGTGCTTATATTAAAATAAATAAATACTTAATAAGCAGACGATAACACTGAGGATAACATCCTCTCACTTTCTGATCAAACATTATAATCCGAAAATTGTATATTATGATTCTACGTCATGATGAATACAAATACACAATATGTGGCAGCCTATATAAAAAATGAAAAACATTAGAATTGCAAGCAGGATAAATAACCTTAAGTCTATACCTTTCATAAATCCAGTTTGTGAGGAACCTTTATCTGTCTACCTGATCTAGATATTTTGGTTTAGATTTCGAGAGATTTCCGTTGTCAACTGAATTCTTATTATCAATACAATTTAATTTTTCTGCTTTCAAGATGTCATTAGTGAATAAAATCGCTAAAGGGTACACGCGTTGAACTGGACGAAGTAATTTTGGCACGAGACAATTATATTTTTGCAAGTTGAATACGTCCATTCCTTTCAGGAATAAGCTCTGTTATTTGTCTCAATGGCCAGTTTATTCTTTTACTGCTGTCTTTATTTTATTGTCTTAATGCTGTTCAGTTAGCACTGTATCTCCAACAGCTATTTTAGTAGCATCTTTATTTTTTGCTCTTAGGACGAGAAGCCCTAGGTATTCGCTTCTGAATAGATCTGAGAAATCTATTTGTAGACTTTTTCTATATTTGATTGTTCGATTTAAGTTTCAAACTCGGATGGTTGATAGCATCAACATCCGGTGTATTCCATTCCTTCTTTGTCCTGCAAGGAAAGTGAAGGTGATATAGGAACTAATTGTTCGTCTTCAGATTGTTAGCTGAGAGCTCGAGACTATATTAGCGATTCACAGTCGCAAAGGACTAATTTTTACTTCCTTGTACGAAGTAGAGGAAGTATTGTAATCGCGAAAAATTCCGGGTACCATATTTCAACGAAAATATCCATTTTGAGCGCTATCGAATGTAATTTAACGATGCTTTTGCGTGACATCTAAACCTAAGAACCGAATAAAGGACTCTGTTTCCCCAAACGAATTATAAAACTGATTTAAAATGGATTCGGAAAAGATTTTTTCATGGTATTTATACGTATGTGTATATGTATGTATCTCGCATAACTCAAAAACGAGTAGCCTAAGAACGCTGAAATTTTGTATACAGGACTGCTATAACATGCAAATTGTCCACCTCCCTTTTTGGTTACAGTCGACCGCACCAAAAGTATATATATATATATATACACACACACTCTGTTACTCGGCCCAGTGAGTTCAGTCTTTTTTATTCTTATATGTCAGTAAATTGCGTATTTTTTGCTTTAAAATATGATTGAGTTATGTTGTTCTTATCTTCCGGTTAAGGTCTTTATGCCTTTAATAAATCTGCATGCAATATTTGTAGAATTAACAAAACAATTTAAAAGTTTTTTAAGGGCGGCTAAGCCTTATTTGTTTGGCCATAGCAGCCACATTTGTTCACATTTGAAACTTAGCAAAATAGTGGATTTGTTGTCAATCTAGAGAAACTAAGCTTCGCAACAGCAAAGATAACGCTTCTTTTATTATTGCGAATTAAGTCATGCTTAATCCATTCTGGAATTTATTCGAGGAAATAAGTGTTTAAGATTTTCTTCGTAATTTTGAATATAGATATTTTGAATTTTTATGTATTTTTGCCTTGTTGCGAAGTGAGAACTGAATTAATTGAATGAGAAATACTGAATCTTCTGTGAAAAACTGTTTCTTTTCCTCTTTTTTTTCTTTTTCTTTTGTTTGTTTAATTTCTTTTATACGTCTTTTTAGATTTATTTTATTACTTGAATAGAACATGTGGCAACGCTTAGATAATTCTTCAGATGATATACATAATTTTTGTGCGTTCTTAGTTATAAAATGAATGAGATGTAACGCTGTTAAGTGAAGCTAGCGCCAGAGTTTCGCTATGGTAAACAAATACAGTGAATTTTAAATAGTGCATTTATTCTATTGTGGTTCATGCGCTATCGACGAAGTAGATTTAAGTCACTACGATATGTTTAAATGAAATGCAAGAAAAAGCGCGTATAATTTAATATTCCGTACAAGGAAGTCATGCAGTGTACACATCAGAGTTTTTCACAAAGCATTTCTGTTCGACCTAAGACCCTTTTTAAGGGGTCCTTTATCATTCTAAGTAGCTGTTCCCGCCATCCTTCCCAGCAGGCTGTGGTTGGCGAATTAAACATCCATTTGGTCGCCTCCGTAGTGCTATGTCTTACAGTTTTATTCCAATCTAATAAATGAAGTAGTTAGTCATTGTCACAATAAACAGCGGAGCATCTTCTGCGTCTAGCAGCAAATATGCGAAAAGTCATATATCTCATTAGATAAATTGGTGACAAGTTTTAGGGGTACTGCTGGGTAAATTGCGCAGGTGAACAGCAGTACCCATGCTGTTTCTATTCCCTCAATGATATCACGGTCTAGCTGCATTGGCTTAAGTTATCAGGCAAAGGAGAACTATCGTCAGCTAGTAAACTTCACAAACAAACTTCGTAATGATTATCTTGATCAAATTTGACTTTTTCTAGGGAGTGCTCTTTAGTTAATGACGTCAAATAACGCAAATTTTGAAATTAAATATCTGTGCTAATTTTCATTGTCTGGGAATCAAACTATTTGTGTTTTAATTTTTTATCACTCAGATTTTGTTAGTAAGGTTAAAGATAATACTTGAATCTTATTTTCAAATCGTAATAGCAGCAGAATTAAAAACGTTGCTCACTTCATACAGTAAGCAGCTGCAAAGCTGTGAGTTACTGCTCGGGGTATCCCAATGAAATACTGACCCACCGATGGGAACTTTTGCATATCTCATTTATTTAAATACTTCACTTTTTTCTTACAACTGCTTTTCTAAAAAAATAGCTTTCATAAATGTTATTATAGTACATTCTTGATTAAGCTACAATTCTGTTTTTATATAATTCTGTAGCATTTCTCAGAAAAAAGTGGTCTTAGGAGCCATCAAGCCTTAAAAATAAGATTTTTCCAAAAGTTTTCTACAATTTCGACCACTAATGTATCTTAATGATTGCTTATGCTATCCGTAAAGCTGATCAATCAACAAAAGTTTGTAGTAATTACCGTATGTTTCCAAATATAAGACGATCTGTGTATAAGCTGAGAAATAATATTTTCTTGCAAAAATTCAGCTCAAATTAAAAATCTGTGTATAGAAACTGAATATGAAATCACTTTATATATATCTCCAAACGTATCAATACTCATTACGTATTTAGTTAGACCCAAGGTCAACAGATAAACAAGATTGGGCCCTTCCCAACGCTGATGTCATTTACTTACAGAGGTGGGAAAAAATAAGACACTGCAGTCCATTAATTTAAAATAGGAACTTAAAAGTTGTTTTCTGCCTGCTTGACTTAACTCATATCCATTGAAATAACAGCCTCGGAAAAAAAGAAGATTCCGTTACTTTTTTTTTCCTCAATTCCTTTCTGTTTATCATGTTTCTGTTCATGAGAAGGACGTAAATTAATGCTGACTTAAATTACAGTCTCAGATGAGGTGCAGAAAAGAATTACTGCGCGAAGATAACAGTACGAATTACGATCGCAAATAGAGGAAGGGCTAGCAAAGGGCTGATAGTGTTTATTTTAAAGTAACAGTCTTTAATGGAGTAATTGCTTTTGAGTAGACTTTGAGTCAGTGACGTCACACAGCAACAAGTTTTGTAGTATTGGTTAGACCTGTCAGACAATTCAGTTGATGGGTGAGTACCAATTCATCTTCAGCTTCCTTTCGTAAAATAGGCGTAACACCATTGCAGAATGAAAGATGAATAAAAAGTTTTGCCCGAGTGGTTTCCCCTTTTCTCTCAACCTTCTGCCATATGCGCTTTAGCAACTGAGTGGAGAATTCCGATTTCGTTCTCAGATTCGACAAAGATTAGTTGTGTTAACCTTCAGTTGTCACTTTCAAGCAAACATGAGATTTTTTTTCTACTCAGTTACATTCTTGCTTTTATGAGTCAAACGCAGTTCTTCATATCTGCTATGTAACTAAAAACGCCTGGGGAAAAAGTTTGTGCTAGCTTTACACTTTTGCTTAACAATGTTATGCAAGGAACTTAAAATGATATTATCCGCCAGATAGATGAAAACGATTTTAATAGTGAAACAGAGGATGATAATGTTTATATGATCACTTGCCACTTGTAAAAAACGCTTGAAAAGAAAGATTTTCGATAGCAGACATAAAATTCGGAAAAGCATATCTATATCAAGAAATTTTAATAATATATATGACAATGAAATAAAATAAGAATAATATTCCTTCAATTATTTAATTTAGTTTCTGTAATTGAATTATTTATAAACTCATATGCAAACCGAGTCTTAAACTGCAGTGTAAAACATTTGTTAACATTTCTTGTCTAATAAACGGAAATTATTCAGTAAGAGTTTTGAGTCATAGTTCGCGTTTTTTTTAGTAGAAGTAATTGTGAAAATGTATTGTTTTCAGTTCACAAAGGAAGGCTATTTGTGATGGCAAAGCCTATTTGTTAAAAGTTGTTTTATAGTTGTAAGGTTTTAGTTAAACTAACCAAGTTTATTTTAATTTAAATCTTTTCTATCTCCTCTCTGCTTCAACTTCCTGTCAGAAGAAGCGCGCGTTTTTAGCTTATGCTAATTTTTTGAAGTTCAGCCAAGCACTATTTAAGACAGAGGTAGAAACCTCTCGGTGTGTGAGAGCTTTGCCTCAGATCACGGTCACGCTGCTCAATGTTCGCCTGACCAGCTAGCAGTTTAAATTTATAAGCCATAGTGCTTACTACGTGATTGCATTGTAAAATAAATTAAAGTGCGGTAGTATTTAGTATATCTTGCTACGCACCCTTTTAGATAGAGGCCAATCTCCGCGAATTGCTCTGCGAAGCAAAGTTTGATTTAAGTTACATTTTAATTTATTTAAATTTATTTGATTGTTAAGTTCGACCAAAGTGTGGTCTGTTACGTTCTGTATCTCTCCCGAATTGGGAGGTTTGTATTTAATAGTGATTGAATAAAAGAGGATTTCAAATCCCTTCACGTGCAGTTATTCTCCAGCCCAGCAGTTACATCAGAACATAGCGTACCTTCCGCTCCCTGTTCCAGTTCAGGACTTAGAACGTAAGGATAAGAACCCTTTACAGAATTTACCATGTTCTCAAAGAATACACACAGAATGCTAAGTCCTGATATAGTTTGCTGCTTAGTATTTTATGAAATGAACCGCAAAATGCTAAAGATGTTGAATGTTTTTCTGTCACAACTCTCTTTTTCACACTCTTAAGTTTAAGCAACTGTATTCTTGCAAAACTGATTGTTTTAAATAACTAAGCAATTATTTTCTGCTGGTTTATTCGGAATGCGGAAACTCCTTGTGTATGAAAGGAACAGTGTTTAACAAGGTATGATAACAAGAACTGCTATTCAGGAATTCAAAATGATGTTAAGGACAAAACTGGCATTTCTTTTTAATGTGTGTTTTAAAAACTTGGAAATGCAATTAAAATAACCTTATCACCTCAGCCATTTCCTTACTAATTACTTTATACGGTTAAGTGACGGTTACCTTTAAGTGAAATACATCAAATTTAAAAGCTGTTATTAACTTGTCTTCATGAGTCTTTTCTAACAAAGTGTTGAATTTATTTGAATTGCTTCAAAATGGACTTATACAACTATTATCGTTATAAGACCAAAATATGGTTTGCCAGCCACACTGATGATATGATTTGGCGTTGACCAAATCGTAATTTTATCAGAATACTTATCATAAGAATGATGCAGACTACATGAAACATTGGTGATCTTCATATGTGTAATCATGTCGAGTCTTCATAAACGATATGTATTGCGAAAATTATCTGAAAGATTATTATTATTAATTTCTTCATTCCACTTTTCGTATTTGTAAGCCCATTCCGAAAGCGTCCTTCTTGTGAGGTATCAGGAGTTTCTTTCTAGCTTTCCATGATCTCTAACTACTTGCATTGCCTACATGTTCGACATTTTTTTTGCTCTTGGAACGCCGCTTAATGGCGTCCAGCACCGAGGAGGAAGGCGAATCTTCATCCCCGAGTAAAGTGCAACTCTAAGTAGCAGATGACATAGCAAAAACCTTGCAGTCTCTGATTTGCGACTGTTGGTGCGCACATTATTCTTTAAGACCGTAACATCTCCTTTTACGCTTGCCTACTTACTCTTGAACTTCTTTTACTTCGTAGTGATATGTTCGAAAGGTTATTCTTGAATGGAGATAAGCTGATCAAAACTAGGCACTCCTGGTGTTGCACATTCTCGGGACACCAAAAAAAAAAAAAAAAATTGGTCCAAGAATTTGTCTTAAGGTCACAGCAACTTTTACGATGCAGCGGAGGTCATGTCAGTGAAGTGGTCATAACGCAGCGGAGACACAAAATGTTTGAGGACGCATCGGGGCAATTTGTCGACGTCGATGAAACGTCGTGATATGATCGCTAAGACGTGATCATTCTAACCTTGCTTAACAGATTATGAGACTTGCTTTTATAATGAGGAGAGACTAAATCTGCCCCTTCAATAATTTGAAGTCTCCATGAAGATTCATTTTGTAATTTTCCATTACATTATTTCATCTAAATGTATTAATCTAATGTAAATGCGTTTAATCAAAGTATAAATTTATCAGAATATGCTTATGAATGATGCTTATGATGCTTATGAAATATTAAATTTAATTAATACTAAAAAGCAAGACCTAAATTATTGTTTAAAATTTTGTTAAAAATAATTATTACTTAAAATTTTTTCTTCATTAAATATTGCAGCAAAATATTTATAAATCAAAATAATCTGTAAAGTAATTTATGAATTTTAGATATTTTTTAAAAAATCATGTTCTCTAAATATGAATAAAATGCAAATCTGATTTTCTGTAAATAAAATTGAATTTGTTAATAATAATAACAATAATATATATATATATATATATTATTAACAAATTCAATTTTACATATATATATATCAAATATATATATATATATATATATATATATATGTAAGATAAAAAATAATAAATATATTCCTGCGTATGGGTTCCTAATAGATTGAATGAACAAGTCCGACAATAGATTAATAAAATTGATTCTTATCAAAAGAAATATATCAGAACTCTGGAAATTTCCTCAGAGATATTCGTACAAGTATCACAGTATCACCGCAGTATAATCAGTATTTATACCTGAAATTACTAAGAACGTTGAAATACAACGCAATGCAACGCAGCGTTATCTAAAGAGAAAGCTAATTCAGATATATCTCATTTCACGAGGAACTAAAAAAATCGCAATAACAGTAAATAAGCAACTGAGCTCCAGACTCTCTTCCTCCGGCTGTTTATAGATTTCAACCGGTTGCGAGATATTTCCAGCATTTTCTGCTTCTCGATATTTCTGGAAAGCAATAAGAGGATGGAATTACGTTTAAAAACTAACATAGTAGTCAATTGCATTTATCCAATTTCAATACAAATTATCGAGATATCCATTTACTCAATGTTTAATGCATGTATTTTTAATTTTCCGGCATAGCTTAAAATTTGTCTCGCGCTGTATCTCCCAATGAAATACAACAATTTTAGTTATGATTCTACTAAAATATCTATCTAAACATAAATTCTTAATAATATATATTAATTTACAGGATTTTCATTTCATAACAGATTGTTGAAAGAAAAGCGTTTCATGCGAAATCTGCTTTCTGAACTTAATAAGTTTTCATATAGAAATGATTAAAATCATTCAAAAAACAGTTAGTAGTAATGATGCTTACATTATTATACAGGTATTATTATTATATTATTAGGTTAATTATATTGTATGCTGAAAGGTCTGAAGCTTTGCTGAAGTTCATTATTTTATAAATCATTCTTATCTAATTAACAATTTGTCAACATATGTAGTTTTGGTACAATTCCGTTAGAGCGGCGTTAGTTAAAAATGCGCCAATTACCACGCTAAATATCGTGGCTTGAGATTTCTAGTTTTCATTTTAAAATATCGTCACTCGTTGTTTTTTTTTTTTGTCATATTTCGCCACTTTTTTAGTAAGGTGGATTACCCAATTTGGCAATTAACTAATGACGAAGAGGCTGCCGCAAGACTCTTTCAGTATAAAGGATTAATTCAGAGCAATAGACCTTTGTTTTCAAAAGCCTCCGATGGAGTTAACTTTTGACTTAAACATTGTGCCTATATGGCATTGTTACGCACATTCTTGCCGTGAGGAAAAAAAAAGGATTAAGAACCAGAACACGGTTTTAAGGCTCGCGTCTTTCTTTCCTGAATACCGTTCGTTTTATCTGTCTGTGGTGTCAGGAATTGACGTTGATTGAATTTTGGCAACTTCGGTTAGAAATCAACCATAACACGACAGTAGATTGGAATAGCTAACTACGGGAGGTATCTGTAAATAGTTTGATGTTTCGTAAATGAAATAAACCGGTGGAGACAACAAAATTGTAGAAATAAACGAAAGTCTTTTCACAAAAGGAAAAAACAACGTTGAACGCATTCTTACTGAAGAATAGGTATTCAGGGTTTTTTGCCGAGAAAGCAAAGAATGTTTCTTTTCGCCATTCCTGATCGTTGTGCTATAACTTTGATGACTGTCATTCTAGCAGCATTATATTTTCAGACTACTGAAAAGGATATAAGAAGTAGGAAGTAAGAAATGCTGCGTATGAATATGTCACTGTGAATCAGAATTATAATTTTGTAGACGCCGAAACTGGATGCCATACCCAAACCGTGAAGCGAGTGTGGGACAGTGCTAAATGGAGAAATAAACGTCAGTGGGGCACTGCTCCCGGCCATTTAGAGTCATATTTGACAGAATTTGTGTGGCGTCAGTTATATTCAAAAACTGAAGTTTTTCTGCAATATTAAATGATATTTGTAATTTTATGCCACCTGTTTAGATTAAATTTCGTTAGTTTTTATTTACGTGTAAAAAATTCATAGAACTAATTTTCTTTAGCCGTTCGAACTCATTATTTAATAATTTTATACTTGGCGACAACTGGTGGCATTTTTAACTGACGCCGCTCTAACGGAATAGTACCATAGATTTATATTAAATATGCATTTTATTCAGATGTTCCAAATAACAAGTAAATAGATTTTAATAAACAAAATGGTTCAGCAAAACGAACTATATTTACAAAAAAGCGTTATAACGAGCTTCTGAAACAATCCCCAAAAGATAAACTGCAGGACTAAGGTAAATGTTTTGCAGTTTACCTTTCTTACGCGCGAAAGTCCCCCCAAAAAAGGTAGATTCAATAAGGCGTCAATAAAAAGTCGTTATTCACCGTCTCGAGAACCTAACATCCTACGATTCTGGGACCAGAATGCGGTATGTAATGACACAAAAGCGACGTCTTTGCGTGAAAAGAAATGGAGGTAAAGACGTGAAATCGACGTCTTTGCAACGGCCACAGTTGCATGAAATTTCTTGGACGTCTGGGCGGCTTAAAGACGGTATAATGCAACGTCTTTGCAACACCATGCGCGACGAGATTGCTGTGTCATTACGAAGTCATTGTGCTACTTTTGTCAGACGTGTACAAATCCAATTAGCTCGGTCTGGTTCTATTACCCTCTTATAATGAAACTGCTGATATAGGAGCTAAGGAAGCCACATTAAAAGATATGACTTAAATCCATCTTAGAGATTTGCAATCAAAAATAAAATTTCTAAATAAGTTTTAATAAAATGGCCAAGAAGATGGTATGAGGCAGATGCAGGAAAGTTAACTCACGAATACTTCCCGCTAGTATCCCCAAAAAGAATAGAAACAAATTTCCTGCTAGTACAATTAGCAACAAATCATGTGGAGTTTCCGTCTTATTTACAGCAATTCTTAAGAAGAAATGTAAGATGTGCTTGCAACCAGCACATCTATCGTATGCTAAACTTATATTTGGCAATGTCCATCACTTTCAATTATTAGAGACAAGCATTTACCAGGATTTGCAACAAGAATTCCAGCAACAGATTTATTCTACAATATAAAGTGTATGTCTGCATACTTCAACAAATTGTGAAATACAGTCAAAGTGGTTATAAATAATCAATCATATTATATGAGTGAATTAGTAAGTAAAGATTTTAACATGTCCTATCTACATTTGTAAACAGCAAGAGGAGATTATATCAAGTCTTCTTTCCCATCTGCTTATATTGTATACGTTTTTCTTCCTTACTCTGTGATTTTTTGACTTTATATGTTTGCACTTCCAAGCAGGTTAGTCAAAATTCTTACCGGATTCAAAACACGGTTCAATAAAAGCACTTCAGTACGTGAATAAATCAGCACACGAAGTAAAACTATTTACACGTTTATTTACAAGATTAACTATTTTAGAATTACTCTCAGAACGAGAGTTCAGAATCATTATTACCGACTCAGTCGGTTCTAACAAAAGACCACTTGATCCCGTTATCAAGGTAAACCAAATTTCCAGTCCAGCACGGTTTAATCAATGTTAATGCTCTCAGCCTTGCATCCGCGTATGCTAAGCGGATGGTTGATCAATTGTTTCGGCAATTTCGGAACAGGATTCAAAACTTAAATATGGATAGATACTCTTATAATGTATTTATATAATTCATTTGTACAAACTATCAAAGTCTCTGCGTCTGGGCTGCGCATAACGAGCTGCTGAAGATTGACGAGCTGTTTTTGTGAAGTGGAACAAGCAGATATTTTAAATATGAAGCGTTAAAAAAAGCCCAATCCAAACTCATATAGAAGCTCTTAAAGAAGGCTATTAAGTTGAAACAATACTTGATGATTTATTATGACGGTTTGGTGTTTCCTGTACATTTACCAGTACCTATACCTGCCTATATTTTGAGTTAGGCGTCTTGCAAAAAAAGATCTTTGCAACTTATGGAGAAAAAAAAGAAAAAATGAATATTAAGCTGCAAATCTGTTAAATGTCTTAACTCAAAACTAAGAATCTGTAGAAATATTAGTTGTAAAATGAGAACTCAATTTTTTTCAATTTTAATGGACCTAGATCACCAATATCAGTTCGTGGTGTATTAAATACATAGTGCTTATCTGTGTTATTTCTTGAAATAATCCATTCTTTTATACACTTGCCTTGATTTTAAAAGATTCTCGTAAATGAAAGAAAAAACGAATTTTTACTCAAATATGTTTTGTGAATGGACTTCAAGATTCAAAAGTTTTAAATATGTTTTACATTTTTAAAGTTTCATTTGCATATTTATCTTTAAAATAAACGCGCATACATATTATGAAAATGTACTCTTAAATTAACTCAAAACTTAAATTAAATGGAAATTTTAAACTTTGTTTTTACTGAAAAATTTTAATACTAACTAAAAGCTTTTCGCTCGTTTTTTTCTGCTTTTTTCTTGTTACTTTTATATGAAAAATTTAAGAGATTTGAGAAAACTTTAGGATTCGATTCACGGAATTTAGGATTTGCCCATCTTTACTACTTTTTTAATCATGTATTATACAACGTGATTATGTTCAAATGAAAGACAATATTTTCTGTATATTCTTTTCAATATAGTAGATTATCTCCCCTTTTCTCAAAACTTTCCTCTTAAGTAAGATCTTGATTCGGGATGAATAGCAACAACTTACTTAATATCTGTCATAAAAGTATACAAATCCTCGTAACATTTACACATGGTTTAACAGTTATATATACAAATGATATAATAATGTCCTTCTACTTATTTGCACAGCCATAGGGAAAATATTAATCTGCTTATTAACCCTATTCTTAAATTTTAAATTATTCATGGATGGTCTAATTTTTTAAACAACATGGTCTATTATTTTTGTCATAATTTATTTATGAACATACACATTATCAAAATAAATTTGCATTTCATTTTAAAACTTAGGTTTTCAATGGGATTAATTGTTAAAAACTTCCAATAAATGTATTTATCTCCCGACAGGTAACGTCTGTATAAAATTTGTGTTCATGTTAATTGCAGATGTTGAAATACATGGAAAATGATTGTGTTTATTATTATTGTTATTGTTATTACTATTATTATTAACCCAAAGGAGCGTTAGCTCAGACTATTAATTTCGTTTTGTCATTTTGTGTCGATTCACTGTAAATGTCTTTATCACTTTTCAAACTGTTGCCACCAATTATTATCGCCCTGTGTTATATTTAGAAGAATTAAATAATAAAGAATCTGCATAAATGCATGTATGTTTCTCGCAACGGTACCTAGAGACATCCAATTTTGAATAATGTAATCCTCCTATGAATATGGGCATCTGGAAGCCAAAATTTGGAATTTGTTTTGCTACCGATTTCATATTTTCTAACACTTTAACGAATTTTTGATTAACGAACTCAAGGATTTCAAAGCGAGCAATGGCAACGTTGTACAGAGAAAACATTTTTATCTCCAGCGCGTGAGACTGTGTATCGGAAATTCTAAAGATATGCTCAATTTAAAATCATTTTGCGATATTGCTCTTGAACTGAATTTTATGGTCTAGGTGCGAAGAAAATGATATTTAATAAATAAAGGTAACATACAAAACTTTTAAAAAAACTCCCCTTTGGGCGTAATGTAAAATCTGAAAGCTTTCAATTTTTTTATTATTATTATTGTCTTATTAGTTGATGTTTATTGTTTTTCAGTTTTTAATCTGTGCAACATGAGTTCGAACTAAATCATACTTTATAAGCGTAAACGTCTCTGAAGTTTAGTTAAATATAGCTGTCATCAATGTATCATACACTAAATAAAATGGTCGACTGAATATGATCAATGACTGAATATGATGTGTATTTGATTTACGAATGCAGAAACTTCGTAAGAATGAACTGAAATGTGCTCTTAATGGTTAATTTCGTATTTTTCTCAAATTTAAAGCAAAAACAACTGAACTTCCTTTAAAAAATCTCTGAGAAGACATATTTTTGAAAGGAAATGAACTTCGAAGAATTTCCCTTCTTAACAAACAAAATCTCTGCAAGCGGTTAACTGGTTAAAACTGCAATCACAGTTTTATATTCGTAGTCTCTTTAAATCAAAATGATGACGCATATAAATCCAAACTTTAGAGCATCGAAATATTATTACAACCTGTAAATGTACTTATCAGATCATAAACTTTTACAGAAACTTTAACTCTGTTTCAACAGCTATTTCGATTTATGGGAATTAAGTGCTTTGCTTTGCACTTCAAGTTTGTGAGAAAAGTTAAAAAATAAATAGCACTTTTTTTCCGATTTATTGTACTTAGGCATTGGGATAAGATATGTACTTTTTCAAAAACACCATATTTGCTTATAAATACGGCTGAATTGTGGATACCCATTGAATAAAAATATTCTGAATAAAGTTCAAAGAGAAATAAATATCACTTCAGTATGACAGAGACATTGAGAAGCTTCCAGAGTTCTATTGCTATTTGACATCCTGTACATTGGAAGCTCTGTAGCATGCAATCACGCATATGATTGTATGTCTATTTCATTACAAAACCAACATAAAAGGTTAGCAACATCTAATAATGATGTCGTGATATTGAGCGATACGGTTCAGATTGTGTGAATAAAAAAAGAAACCAAGGTGTTTGCCCTTTACGTTTACGAGATGGTCCATGCATGTATCATCCTACTCTAGAAATTAGCTATTCGGCAAAATGAGTTGAGTTGTACTTCCATCATACTGAAACATTTGGCGTTGGAACTTTATTAGGTAGGGCGGGGAAGTTTAGTATTTTTCGCAAATTCTGAATTGCTAGTGCATTGTCTTCGTCATTTTGCTTAAGATCTTACCTCATAGGTAGAATATGGAACAATATATAAAAGCGAACAATAATTATTCTATATAAACATGCTTAATAAACTTCACGCTCTTTTTCTTTAACTGATAATTCGATATCATAAATTAGAATTAATTAATTAGAAATCAGTTTTCTGGAAGGAAGGAATTTCAATTTATTAAATGTAATTTTTAGGTTTGTAATTCGAAAGAAAAAAAAAAGATCTATCGGTTTCTAACGGTTTTGGCTTACTGACATTCCACCTATCAGCAATGATAACTTGGAACCGTTGCTGTATATTTTAGCAAGTAATTTAATTTAGAACTTACAAATACCCTTAATTGGTCATATAAAAGTAAACCTCGACTTAAGCGCTCGTTCAAAAATATAGCACTAGAAATTTTTTGCATGATTTTAGATATAGGTATCTAGATTATGAAGGTAAGTATTATTCTTGTTAGTTATCTAGATTATGAAAGTAACTGTTATTCTTACTAGGCTTCTAAAATTATGAAGGTAACTGTTATTAGCTATCATTGCAATTTCTTTTTATATATTTTTGAAAAAGTAATAAATTTAAATTGTTAACAAACAAAAAGATAAAATAGGATATATTCCTTAAAAATAAACCGAATTTTGTAAAATAATTGGAACATAAATTTTATATTACGGAACAAACTAAAATTTTATTTTAGAAATGAAACTAAAAAGTTCTTTAGGAAACAAACGACAACTAAACTTTACAGAGTTTGATTTTCTTTAATAACATACTCTAATTTATTTCACCAATAGTCAAACTGAGTATTAAAAAACTTAGTATTCTAAAGCTACACAATTAATTAACACGAAGTTGGCTTAAATTTCTCAACGGTGTAACAATTTAAAAGCTGAAGACAACGATCTTATTTCAGCTGACGAAACCTAGTAACGTGGTCTTAAATCCAGTAACCTCACCTTAAGTACACTTAACCTGATTTGCATTACTGTAGGAAAACGGAAGGGAGAAAGGACAATAAAGGTCTAAATAACTAGTTATATTAGCATAATGAAACGTTTACAACTTCATCAAATTTAATTTTAGTTATCATATTTAATTTAATCGAAATTTTATCATATTTAATTCTAGTGTTAATTGCTGTTTTTCACGTCTGGTGGTCGGCACGCGTACGATCACACAAGCATTTCGAGACACGATTTTTCGTCTTCAACCTATACGTCTGACATTATAAATTTTTGTAAATTATACGGTAAAATCAAACCTGGCTTATTCACATGTAGATACGGTAAGTGCTTTATTTTAGCAAATAATTTGGTTATCTTAATTTTTTTAAAATTTAAACACTTTTCTAAATAACGACATAATGCTAATGTTGTACATATGTACATAAATATAATATTACAGTTTATAAGTGTAAATATTTATTGAAATAGTTAATTTACAACAAAAATTCCTAGAACTTGTTTTAAATTTTGAAAATATAAGAAAAGTGTCGCAGGGAATAGCAGTGATTTTCACTATCTTTCATAAAATTTTCTCTTCTTTATTAGCACTAATCAACGCATTGCATTGCTAAAACATATCAATTCACTAAAAGCAAAAAATTTCTTAAACGAGCATAATCCTGCTTTTAACTCTCGATTATTGTGAAAGTACTCAAATTATTTTCTTAAAGAACTTTTAAATAATATTCAAAGTAACAGCTGCTTTCAAACATTTTTTAAATATAAAAAACTTTTGAAAGAAGCTAATACAAACTGAAAATATTTGCATGCATTAAAAAAATAATATTTTTATTATTCCGGGATAATAACTCAGAAAACTTGTTAAGCTTTAATGCAATCCTCCCCATCAACTGAAGAAACTATGCTAATTTAGGTTAAATTAGAGCAATCCGAATAAATACGTTTGAATTTTAAAAATTATATAAAAGTAAATTTAATTTTTTTCATTTAGCGATTATCTGATGATTTTTTCATATAAAGAAAGGAACACTCACTTTTTTAATTTGCGAATTCTATTACATTATTATCTGTTCATGTACTTCATAAAAAACTGAATCTACTTCAGTTTTTTACTTACGAAATGAATAGCAAATACTTGTAAAATCTATACTTTGAGTAGAAAGTTCATTTTAACCATTCGTCATACTAAGTAGCCCTTATAATAAAAACGTGCACAGGGTTTACAGAACAGATGGCCATAGAAAAACATGCAAATGTAGAATTTAAAATTGAACAGAAAAAGCAATTTTAGGTTGGCGTAATTTTTCTCATAAAACTCTATTGATTTAGAGGACGATCAAATAGTCCCTCTTTTTCAAGAACAGAAATTTTATCAAAGCTAGGAGGAGCAACAATTAAATTTATAATGAAATAAATCGACGGAGTGAAGGAAAAGAATGTATCGCCATCTCTCGGGGAAAGGAGTAGCGAAACTGAAAAAGCTGATATTTTTGAAATTTTTAAAGCATTAAGAGGATTCTACTGAAGATTTTATTCTTGCTCCGGTCATTGATTTCATTGTAAATTTAATTGTTGCGCAGCCAACATTTCCAAAACGTTTTGCTTCTGAAGAAGAAGGACCTTCTGAAGAAGAAGTCTGATCTCTCTGAAAATCGATGAACTTTTATTTAAAATCTACGCCAGAAGATTGCTTTATTTTTTTTTCTGTGAGCGGAAGTAAAATTTTAAACATGTACTCGAAATTTCCCTATCATGAAAGAATTATTTGTATCATAAAAATTTTAAAGTTAACATGAGATATTGAAATTTATATATGCCCCTAAGAAAGATATCATCTAAAAGGCAAAAGTACAAGAATTTTCTGTTAGAAGTTCAGTAGAAATAAGCAAATATATTGGCACTCGAGTTGACTACATATAGTTTCTCAGTATTATATAATTTTTGCAAAAATACTGACTTTGTGCTTATTATTCGAGGCTAGTAGACTGGCGCGGATGAAGCCTACGTAGGAAAGCAAATTTAAAGTTTAAAACGTAGGCTCTCATGTGTTCAGAAAGTCACCCATTATTTTTTGTAGTTTATTTTTTTTTATTGTTTACTATTTTCCAACAGATTCATAGAAAATTTCGTCGAAAATAAGTCAAACTTCTGTATTAACTGTATTCAGCTACTGAATAAGTTTTCAATCAGAAATAATGTCCGACTTTCTTGTCTTATAAAAGTAGCTTGATTAGATTCGAGTATCATTTACACCATAAAATTTGTTGTCGCTTGTCTTATTTGTATGGTAATCTATTCTAGTCCATAAGTTCGTGAAACCTGAGACGTTTCGGAATCAAAACTTGATCAGAGTAAATTTGGTGCTTAAGATAGTCAGTGCTCGACAGGATATGCGAAGGAGATGCCTGTCCCAGAATCTTGTTATGCTGCCTCGTTGTGGTGGAGCTGAGAAACCCTATGCGAAATGGGTGAAGGCTGTTACGTGAAGAGGGTCCTAAGCGTGAAGGCTATTCCAATATGCTCTGCTAAAGCACAGTAGGCAGAGGCAAAATCAGACTTCATTCCTTGAAGTCTTTAGGTGGCCCAATCAACTAAAGCTGAATTTATTCCTCATTACCAAAGCTCGGTTACATGGATTACTTAAGAGAAAATTTGTTTCTTCTGCTTCGTGGATTTGTATTTATTGCTGTAACAATATTCATCGCAGGCTCTAATTATAATTTAGCGTTTGAAGGAGGAAAGATCGTTTTCATAAATTATTTTTCTTGTATCTGCTGCTTCATTCATAAAGGAAACATTTATATTTTGTACGGTACATTTGAAGGTCAAGAAGAACGGAAATTATTTTTAAATCTTCCAGATACATCTCTTATACTTTGGCATGAAAATCTGAAAGATAATTTATGAAAATGGGCATAACTCTCATTGCTTTCCAATCAGAAGCATGAAATCAGGATTTTTCTTGTTTTCATAACTCGTGAAATGAAAAAATGATTATTTTACAATATTGACTTTAGCTTAGTTTGGAACTAAAACATAAAAAGACAGGTATTAAATAACCATATATATTAAAACTACACGAATTCAAAATGAGAATTTAATAAGGGTATGATTTTCTCTGGCAAGAACACAAAATTATTATGACTGTTCTCACTGTTTATAGAATTTTAACACTATTTTCTGGGAGGAAGCCTAATAGTTAAGTGCATTTATTAGATCTTGGAATATCCTAGGAGAGGGTTGAAATTTTGAAATCCTGCTAGCTTAAATGTTCTAAATATGGTCGATCTGGTTTAAGTCCAAGGAATGACAGACTAGTCCATTCCTTAAACACAATTTCTTTTCAAATTCTCCGAGGTGAGTATCATTCCGTGAGGGAGTGCATTGTCGTCCATTAAGAAGAATTCATTGCCGAGAGCTCTTCTCAAAAGTTTTATATATGAATTCAAGATTTCATCTCGTAGTATATAAGTACTCAAGCCTTTTAATCTACTTGACAGTAGTCTGCCCCAAACCATGATTGCACCACATAACAATCTGTGGCTTTTTAAGTCATTACTAAAATATGTTTCTTCTTCAGCTTTCTTTATCTAGAAGCTAATCCAAGCAACTTCCTGAAAATTCAGATGCAGTGATTTGCGGTGGAAAGTTAAATGAAAGCAGAGCTTAAACCCAGCGGAGCCCGGCACTCTCCTCCCGGCTTTCGAGATAAATTATAATTTCAGCCGGATCGCACCGGAGCACTAAGTAAAAAGGCTCTGGCATTCCTTTTATGTAAGTGAACCACAATTTTAGCAGATAAAAAAATTTTTTTTAATAGTAAACATGCCTTAAAAATCAATTCTAACTTCCGAATGCAAGCTTGTCTTTCCCTCGCACGCAAGCCTTGCACAGAGATTGAAACTTTCAAGGAAAGAAAAAGCTCCCACATCATATGTCAAAGGCTTATTCTCCAGGATGTGCAATGAATTTATGAGGGCGGGCAAATTTTGTGTTCCTCAAATACTAAAAGTGATATCCTGATCGTGCACGTTCCACGATAGTGACTTGCAGAAAGTCTAGACACTTTCTCACTGATGTAACCAAACGGGAGGAACCACTGCTATAACATGTACAGAGAAGTTTTACGTTTATTCTCACGCTCTTACCGAAACCTATTCAAGGAAAATTTCTGTTTGACGGCTAGAATTATATCGACAGGGCATCGCAATCAGAAAGTCTTACCGTATCCTGTTCCTCCTTGTAGGAGGATTTCATATTTGCACTGCCTTCGTTTACACTCACAGGAATTTGTTTTCATTAGTGAGAATTACAGATTGATATAGGGTTACAATAAACTGCAAGTTAAGTTCAAACACTGGAACTAAAGCATGACAAGAGTTCACAGTGAAGTGAATTTATTTCTCATAGTTTAAACTTAACTGAATTAAAGATTCAACATGAACTTTAATAAATCTGCCCATTAATAGTAATTATTTACATGCTTTCAAATGATTGGATACATATTTGTGGGGAATAGAACATATCTGAATGCACATCTGAAATTAGCATATCAATACACAGAAAACGAAATTTACGTGTTCTGTAACGAAATCTTTGTTCACCAGTCTAAACATATTTTAAAGGACAATTTACTGCAAAGCATTCTAAATGCATAAGAGTGTAATTTTTGAACAAAAGCTGCATTAGTCTCTGCTAAGATTATGAACATTCAGCATATCATAGCAATTTCAGAGAATAACGTCTCTTCTGTTTAAGATCACCTGCACCTAAGATGTATTAGTTTGTAAGTTATTTCTCCCGCCTTCTTAGCATGCCTTCATGGTGTAGTGGTCAGCATACTCAGCGCGTATTCGAGAGGTCCATGGTTCGAGTCCCGGCGAGGACATTGCTCATTTTTCATGTCTCCTACTTCGAAATAACCTAATGTCTCTACAGTGGCGTCCGAACTAAAAAAGGTGGTGGATGATGATTCTCCACCACCAGGATTTGGCGATGGGATCCCCTAATCCCCAGTCGTTGCTTAAAAGGGAGAGTGTATGAGGTATTTCTCCCGTCTTCTTAGCATACTTTCGTAGTGTAGTGGTTAGCAGACTCGCCGCGTATTCAAGAGGTTCGTGGTTCCCTGCGAGGGCATTGCTAATGTTTCATCTCTCCTGCTTCGAAATAACCTAACTCTACAAGTTAATTAATCCTAAAATTGTTCCCTTTCATTTAATTTAAACGGAAGTATTATACAAATTGCACTATTATACAAAAAGGGTGTAGATATCCAGTGTGCTCTTGGTCCTGCATTAAAATTGGGTTTCTGCTCTGAAGTTTTTGCGAAATGTCCAGAAAACAGCATTGCTGAAGGCTACGGCTATGGACACAAAATAAATATTAGACATAGTAAAATAGAACTGCTAGGCATATATCTATAAAATTACAAATGGTTTCCGCTAGAACATGTTTGTGAAGAGAATGTAAAAGAAATTTCTTTTCCAAACGGTATGGGTATGACCTTGACATCTGTTCTACTCTTTGAATAACAAATTTAATTAATCTCATCATTATCCTTTCACTTATAGTTGCGTGTATATGTTGCTTAGCCTGCCGATCGATAGAGTGGTTAGCGATATTGGCTAACGTTGGGTCGTTGGTATGGTTGGGTCCAGTTTGAATCCCGAAGAAGGCTTAGTAGTTTGCAAGTGTATAATGTCTCTGTTATATAGGACCACTTAAAATACACAGCGAGCCGAAAGTTTTCTCGAGAGGCTTGTTGGTAGAGAAAGAGAGTTGAGAAATTCTTAGATCAATATCCGGGGAGATTCTCTGTAAAAATTGATATAGAGCTAGCTAAAGTCGTCCTGCTTTCCATAAGGTACTCAAGGACAGTTCCAGAGACAAACGCAATCTTGTGCTATTCGTCAAGAAAAAATTCTTGGATTATTTTAATGTTATTTACAAACAAGTGAAAAAAATCATAACAACGCAGATGCTGATTATAACAAGAGTGAGATTAATATAAGCATGAATTCCTGCTCATCGTAGTCTCACCGTATATATGGTGACATGGATAAAGTAACTGAAAAATTTTTAGGAAAGAAAAGCATCGTTACTAAACTATTGTAAAAATACACATTTTCTAGTTTTTTATTCTTTCGTGTAGATGGGAACGATCGAGCACGTGCTCGTATTTTTTAACAAGGTGGTACTTAGTGGATTCTCATGTAAGTTGAAAGGGTGTGGGGTCATGCGCTACTGCTTCAGGCTCCCTCACGGGAAAAACAATTGGGTCTCTTCAAGCGTGTTCCGGAGTGAACTCAAACGTGAAGAGGGATTCGACGAAATAAATTCCATGCAGCAAGGCATGATAGATTCCTTTATATTGTTGAAGAACAAACTTGTTTAGTGTTTTGTTTTTAGAAATGCTTCGCGCAAAGTCGGTATCATGGTTTCTTGTGTTTTGCACTTAACCCATAAAAAGTTGACCCCTCCCAGGTGTGGATCAAAAATCAAATATTTACCCGATATAAAAGAAAATTTATTTATCCTATACCTTTTTAAAGAGCGCATTTCAGTACATGGTGAGTTGACAGCTTTTTGGACGGAAAGAAGCTTTGGGGAAATACAGCTTTACAGAGGTAGAGACACTAATGGCATCAGCTTGAGAAACAAAACTAGAATGCATTAAAAAGCATGAGGGTATCAAACACAGACAAACTATAATTGTTTTACCATTACTAAAAACATCACTATGTACATCTGCGTGTATTTATGAGTTGAGCTTGAATATACTAGGCCTATTCTCGCTATATCAAATATGCATACAAACACCCTAATAAGCTACAACAATCTTAATAAGGTAAAATAGTACTAAAACAATACAGAATGTAATATTTATCTTTATATAAATACGAAAATTTTTTATCTGTCGTGGAAATGCTTAGTTTTCTATAAGTAATGCATTATTAGAATTTAAAAAGAAAGTCATAATTCTTATGTTGCGTGTAATGCTGTGCTTCTCAGACTTTCAATATTTGAGACCTAGTTTTCAATCATAGCTTTCATCGCGCCCCCCCATGAAATAACAACGTTTTGAATGTAATAATAATGTACTTTGACGCTAAAGCCACAATAGAACCTTAATTACAAACCGTTAAAATGAGGAAGATAAGAAATGGTCTGAATATTGTGCCAACGACAGTTGTGACTGTAGTAAATTATATAAAAATTGTAGAGACATTAGGTATTTTTGGAAACAGGAGACATGAAAAATATGCAATTCCTTCGCCGGGAATCGAACCACGGACCTCTGAAATACCGGCTCAGTGTGCTGACCATTACACCACGAAGGCACGCTAAGAATGTGGGAGATATACCTTATAAAATGAGACCCCCAAAATAAAGTATCTTCTCTGTACTTTGTAAAGACATAGGTGCAGCAGATTCATCGTTGCTATTTTATTGCAAGATGGTTATCACGTGGGAAATTTTTGCAATGTGTTTATAAATCAGGTAGACGAAATTGCCACTTTTCTAGGAGAGGAAAACCGACATGGAGCTCAAAAGTTTCGAGATGGTTTGTTTGTCATGAAATTGAGCTAGTTGGTCGATATATGCGAGAAATTAAATACCTTAAATCTTCAACGCCAAGGAGCAAATATACATATGTTGGAGACAAGTGATAAAATTAATGCTTTTTGTTGAAAATTGGAATTATGGAACAGAAATTGAAAGCAAAAAAACCTAGAAATGTTTGAAAATGTGGATACATTTACAAGGTTGAAGAATAACACGTGAAAGTTATTTCTGAAAATATTCAAAATCATTTAGCCATGCTGGCTAAGAATTTTAAAAAGTATTTTCTTGCTGACGACGACTTGAGAGCAAGTTACGTGTCGGTTAGGGATTCGTTTCAAAATACTCCAGAAGGGCTCTCAACTGCCGAAGAAGAAATCTTCATAGATTTCATATCAAGTGGCGAAATCAAAAGGCAATTTAGTAATAAATCACTCTTTGAATTTTGGGCAGGGGGGAATGATGAATTTTCTGCACTGAAAACGAAAGCATTTCGTATAATATTACCATTTCCAACATCCTACCTGTGTGAAACCAGATTTTGTGCTGTGGCTGCTCTGAAGACAAAATATAGATCTCAGTTAAACATATGAAAAGAACTTAATGTCAATTTCAAATATTAAACCTTCCTTTGAATAACTTTGCTCTGTTCTTAATTTAGTATTGATAAATTAATCATCAAATACATTGTGCAGTAATGATACATTTGTAAGTACACTGTCTCAGTATAAATGTGTATTTTATTTTTTATTATGTCAGAATGTATTTTTTGCTTCTTTTCAGTAAATTAATAATTGTTTAAATAATTTTTTATTTTCGACTTTTCGATATGCTTGCGCCCCCCCCCCACGTAGGGTGATCACGACCACCAAGGGGGAAGCGCCCTACAGTTTGAGAATCGCTGGTGTAATGGCAAAAGCTCGCAGAGCTGATTAAACTGGTTAACGATGAATGTTAGGCATAATACAGAAAAAAAAGTATAAAAGGCAAAGCTGGTAGGCGCATCAAACAGCATTAGAAATTCATGAATCGTGCAAACTTTCTTTTCCGATTGGATCTATCTCTTTAGCCTAAAAGGGGATATTAGTCTCAAAAATGGGACTTTAAGCCTGTTTACTGTATACGGAGATTCACTTTTCAGTTTGTTGCCACCAAATATTATCTCTCTGCATTATTTTTAAAGATATTAAATAATGAAGAATCAGCATGTATGTATGTTCCTCGCCTTGTCAGAAAACGACAGTATTTTTGAGTATTGTAAGTATTGTGAGAAAACGATCATCAAATTTTGAATAACGCAGTCCTCCGTCCCAATGTGTACACCTGGAAGCCCGAATTTCGAATCTCAAATTTTATATTTCAAATCTTTTAAAACTTTAATGAATTTTTAATTACAAAACTCAACGATTTGAATGTGAGCAGTAGCAACACTGCACGGAATAAAACACTTTTATCTCCAGTGTGCGAAACTGTATATCGAAATTCTAAAGATATGCTGTTATTAAATATTCTGTGATTCCGCTGTTGAATCGAATTATATGTGGCGTAAGTGCGAAGAAAGTGATATTTAATAAATAAAATTAACACAAAAAGTTAATATAAAAAAATGTTTTGCAAGCCATCTTACTAAGAAAATTGAACATTGATATGATGAACTGAGAAAAGAGTTGCGGTGAAAGTTCAGTTCTTTTCTCAGTTTTTCTTAGTTCAACCATGCGAACGAAGGTTGTTCACCAAAATTTGCTATATTTCACGCGTTTATATGCGTATACTCTTGTTCAATTAAATTTTTTTGTGTGTTTGCTCATGTGCTCTTTCACCTATTTAATGATGTATTTAGATCGACTGTAACATTTGAAGTTTCGAAGCTATAAGCATTAGCGCACACCTCAAATAGCGTCTTAATTTTTGTATTCTTAATTTATTAATTTTGTTTTCTTAATTTCTTATTTTAGTTATCTTAATTTTTGTTATGTAGGAACGTAATCCTTTAAAACTGAAAAAATAGGAAAAATTTTTTTTGACGAAGCTTTTCCTAAAATTTTCACATGCCTAATATTAAATTTTTACTTGTACGCGAGTTGTCCATCATCAGTTAACAATTACTTTTTTTTATGTAAACCTATGAACATTACCTAACCGGATGTACTAATTCAGGGTTCTATTTAAAAATGATATTGCTTTGCTGCATGTATTTAATGCACTGAAGTGCGTTCATACATTTTATACTCGTTTAAGATTTTCATATAGCTGTTACGAGTTCAAGCACCCATCAAACTACTGCCAAACAGCTTGTAAAAGTTTCACTGATGCGTGGATGTTTCTTTGTCTGCAAGAAGAGGGAAGATTCGCTAATGCAATATTTATTTTCCTGGTGAATATAACAAAGTAGTCCATGCTTTTAAACTTTTTTAACAGAGTAAATATTTTTGGCCTCTCTTCGACCTTGCGATCGTTTTTATGGTTCTTTTAAGGGCAGACACCTCACAAATAACATAAGTAAAGAAGCCAAAATACTCTCGATATACGTATTTTTCTCGGACCCAACCCGTTTTCGCCTACGGAGGCTGACTAAGCTACGAAAGAATTAGATGGAAAGGCTGTCACAATTTGGCAAATCATCGCTTCGGTGAACTAGTTATTGGCGTCGCATCTGAATGAGTAACTGTGAAAGTAGAGGTCGAAGAAAAATTTGTTTTGATGAAACATTTTCTGCTACACTCTAATAAGCTGATATGAGAGCTGGAAAAAATCTTATGTATAGTATGTAACCTTAGAGTGTAGTTTTGCTCTAAAATAGTTTTGACTATTAAAATATATTAAGGTTATTTATATTCTTTCAATTTGTAATTTAAAATCTGCTGAGCAGTATCAATGAACACTTCAATAAGTGTCAATAATTTCTTTTTGGTGAATTAAATACAGATTTGAAATTTTAATTAACGAAAACAAAAGAAGTACCTATAAAAGATAAGATAATTGCTTTTAGTAAAACTAAAAATATAAATTTTAGACCACAATTTAAAGCTGAAGTATAATGCATTGCGACACTTTAAAATAACAAAAACGTAATTATTCTAATCATGCAGAGAAAAGAAGAAAATTAGGGTCTATACTAACAGCAAAACGAATCGAAACAATATTCACATTTAAAAAAAATTATGACATCACAGTTTACATGCTGCAGGAGAACTTGAAAAAACAATATTTTGCATCAAGGAAGACTTTTTTTTAAATTTTGTATTGGACTGATTGATAACATACAAAAAATGCATTATTTAAAATTTAATGATTTTAATTAACGACTGATACTTTAAACACATACAAAGGGTGTTGACACATTTTGTAAACGACTTCGGGGCCATTTAATTAATGTTTAAAATGTAAAGAGTATTTTTCTTAATGTTTGATTTTTCTAGACGATAAGTCTGCATTATGATTTCCGCGATAGAAAACCTTTTTATAAAATTTCCAGGAATAATTGATTTCCATTCCTGTTCCACTACTTTTTGGTGTCATTGAATTGCAGTACCTTTTCGCTTAGGAACAGCTCTTTTCAAGACACCAAAAGCAAACTATTTCATAGGTAAAAACGTCAGGGTAATTCGCAGCAAATGCTGAAAAGATGTATATGAAATACCTGTATCAGTCTTCATACTTTCAAGGAATACAGTGGTACTTCTCGAAGTATAACTTGTTGCTTGCGATTGATGAAATTCACTCTTAAGTCACTGGGATAGAGAAACGGTATTTTTTCTGCAATTTTCGGATGCAAAACTTTCTTTTGATAGTACGTTGAGCTGATTTTAACGTTTTTCACCACTGTTCTTATTTTTAATTCCCACAGCAGCAGAATCCTGCTACAATCCTAAGCCCCTTAATGAAACTTTCTCTGCTTTGACGGAACCAGGTTTGTACGATTTTTTCTCTTCGTTTTCCATAGGATCTTTATTGAAAGGATGTTTATTTAGATAAACCTTTATAAAGAGTCACAGTGTATTTCATACATCTCTTGTTAAATACTGGTGCTACAGGTTTCTATAAATTTTTCATCGTTGAGTCACATGCCTTGGATAACTCTGATGAACATTATGTTTTTTACCTTTATTAAGTCGAAAATCTTGGTTTATTACTATATTTATTGCTGCTACAGATGCATTTAAAGACTTTGCAATTGATTTCTACGATGGCGGATTTTCTTTCTTACCATTGATTTTATTGTAGAAACATTAGAAACATATATAATTATTTTTCCGGACATTTATTTGTTATTCTCATTTAGTGTAGAAGTAATTTCCTCGCCGATTAATAATGTTGCTTATTTTAAGATTAAAAATTTTAATACAGTGCATTTCACAACGTTTTTAAAATGTGGAATAGAAATATTTCTCTTTGGTAAGAGCAAACACATATTCTTCAGTCCACAACTAACATTTTACCTGTTTCATGTGCAATTTAAAAGAAGAAAAATTTAAAAGTAGCAGACGATATTTCTCATTTAAAATAATAAGCTGTTACCAAAATTTTTTATTCCGAAACCTAAAATTCCTATTTTTTAATTCTTTATCGAAATTGTTCTAAAACTATGTAAACACTCTCTACGTTTCTGATACTTTGATAGAGATATATTTCATTATTTTTAGTTTTGAAACCCTATTTTTTCTAGCAGTTTACAATTCTGAGTAACACAGTTTCATATATTAAGCCTTTTTTATGAAACTAAATAAATACGTTGAATAGGAGATACTTACATTTGTTTATAGAGATTTAAACCTTATTTTATAGCAAAGTGAAATTCACGAAGACACATTCTAAAGTGGAATGCAAACTAATTAACGCTTCCTTCTGACGAGTTATAAAATGAATGAGATGTAACGCTGTTAAGTGAAGCTAGCGCCAGTGTCGCTGTTGTAAATAAATATAGTGAACTTTAAAGAGTGCATTTATTCTATTGTGGTTTATGCGCTATCGATGAAGTAGATTTAATTCAATCCAATAAGTTTAAATGAAATGCAAAATGTGTATAATTTAATATTCCGTACAAGGAAGTCATGTGGTGTATACATCAGATTTTTTATACACAGTTTGGAATTACTCGCTAATGCAACTTTTATGAATCCTCCTCATTTTTAAAAACACTAAAAACAAATAGCACTTATCTTCCCCTTTAAAAGAAAAGTCAATGCAAAATTATGAAACAACTAGAAATTGTGCGCTTACAAAATGTTTTATTTGTTTGAAATTTTTTTTTGGCATTATTAAGACTTATCGCACCATTACAATTTTATCTATGAGAACCTTCTGACAATGTTCATCTTTCTCTTTTTTACTCTTTTCTGCAAACATTACAACGCTTTCTCGAGAAGTTTTAAATCTTTCTTCTGAAGTGCTTTGAAAGAGGAACAAGTAAAATTGGGAGGGATACCAAAATTTCACCATGCACTGTATAGGTATACTCCCACCATACTAACACGCAACATTGCCCCAATGAAGGATAGCATTCCGGAGGACTGATCTGAGCGTCTTCTACTCCTTTTCCCTTTTCGCCAAACCACTCGAGAAGACTTCCAGATCACCATTGTTTTACGTGCTTCAATGCCGTATAGGCATTTTTTACTTAGAAATATTCATGCCTTGTTCGGGTTTCGAACCATTACATGATCATGGCGTTGTGCTTTGAAACACCCTTTCACCTCCATAGATCTGCAGTAGCTTCTATATTGTGTTTGATCTTATGCTCTGAGGTCGAGCATAAGATCACAATGTACACGGTGATAAAAATGTACACGGTGGGGGGGGGAAGAGGAAAAGGACAGTTCTATATCTCCCATTCTACTGGGCCGATTGACGAAATTCAAATTGCGTTTTTTTATGTCTCGAAAGCGACACTTAGTA
>KK120343.1:400379-434489 GCA_000611955.2 Stegodyphus mimosarum
TGTAGCGAATATAAAAAGAATACTGCTATACTTATTATTTTGTAAATATGAACACTGAACAATGACTGCGATTCCGACTCACGCATTTTTTTCTCTTCGCCCATTCAAATATAAGATAGCGAAATTAATTTCATTCTCAAAATAGAAGGCAAAATTGTGCGCCAATTTACTCTGTAATGTGGCAAAAGACTTCTTTAGCAGTTCGGAAAAAACAGAACTAATAAAAAGTTTTATTGCTTAGTTCTTTAAGACGACAAACAAACTATTTTTCAACGTACTTTTCACTAATCAATGACATACTTTTTTTTTGAAATTTTGGATAAAGAATAAATTTTTAGATTTGCAAAGAATATTACAGTTAGTTTTGATAATTTTTTTATAGTTATGAGCCGTTTTTACCAAATCTCACCCGGAAAAAGGGTCATGGATTTTGATTATATAGTCATCAGCGAAACAAACCATGCAATATCAGAAAGATTTAATGTTTTACAATGGAAATTTATGACCGACTTGTGACAGGTGCTCATAATCTCATGGGAATGACCTATTTTCATGTTAGTACCAAAGCAAACAACTGCGAACTAGTAATTCACATTATTCATAGCTGATTTACAGTAAAGAGGAAACGGGAGGCTACAATGCTTGGCATTTTAAAAGTTTTTGCAAATTTAGTCATGAGCGAAATATACTTTGCGATAAAAGAATTTAAATACTTAGTTGGTGTCATACCATGACTTCAACTTTCATTCAAAATTTAGAAAGCGTAGAAAGCTGCATACTGAGAAATATTAAACTGAATATTTAAATTTTTGTTGTCATAATTCTGTCAGAGATGGTAATCCTTCTTCTTTCCTCTTGAAATAGCTAATACTTGCTTGAAGGCGTTCGTTAGACATGCTCGAACCCATCGGTCATTTAGCTTTTCATCACCAAGAACTTTGCCTAGTATGCACCAGGGGGCCAGCTGCCAGAAGAAGGGAAAGACAAGCAAAAACAGTTAAGCTCCTAAGAGGATTCGTAATGTGGAAGCTGAATAATTGCACTGTCTAGTTTTAATTCTTGTTATCTGAACGAAACACGAATTTATTTTGCAATTACTAACTTAATGGTTTTCACAAAACGTATCCTGAGTGTCACTTACCACACAGTATAGTAATGCGTAAAAATAAATTTTTACTGCTGGATAATATCGCAAGTTATAAGTATTTCAATTTGTGAAAATCTAAGACATATTTTTGCGTATTTATATTTTGAACATAAAACTTTATAGACAGAAAAAGTACAAAACATTAAAAAAATAAATCAAATAAAATCTGAAAATTTTCAGAATTTAACAGTCGCTCAAAAGCATTTGTCAAGGTATTTGTCAAGGTTGAGAAAATTGAAGGCAACATCCTTTTATTTGAAAAGTAACGCGAACAAAAATGTGAGGATCGAGACTAATAGCACCTCTGGTACTAAAAAACAATAATTAACAGAATATAATTTCGCTCGTATGCTTCTTCCATTTCTTAAACATGCAGATATATAAGAAATTATATATAATATATATATCTGCAAAGTGGGGCAACATTAGTATGTATTAGTAAAAACATAGTGTAAGTTAACACCTGTTTCTTATCTACTGTTTCTCTGTTCAAAGTAATTGCTGCAAAAATGCCATTCTACAGAATACATTTAGCCCGTTGGTTAGATGCTTTAAATGCCTTCCTGAAAGTTTAATATTCCTCCAATGCATTCCATTTAAGTAAAGCTTACTCAAAAATAGATGTATTTACTCTCATCGTTAAAATGCCTCCATAATAAAACAACCACAAAGAGAATGAATGACTTCAAGGCTAATGCATGAACGTAGATGTCTGAAATCAGCATTTAAGTCCTCACGTCACACATATAACCGTCACATCTGTATACCTAATCCTTCGTAACAAAATGAAAGAACACAGAATATGCTCAAAATAATGATTATGGTAGCAAATATAGGCACAGACAAAATTTACATTACCCCTAATCTCTATTTGTCTCCAAGTTCCAACAACTGTAATAATATTCATTTTGTTATCTCATTATGCGTCCTGTACATACAATAGGCAATAAGTTTCTAGCTCTCAGTTCATCCTACAAACAGAATACTCACTTCTTAGGCAAGTAACAAATAGGATAATTCTTCAGAAGCATTAGTTACGAAGGCTACAGTTGCACATCTAAAACTTATTTTGCCTCCAAAAACGTGCACAAGTACTAATGCTATATAACTAATGTGTCCTAAAATGTGACACGCACACAGAAAGTTGCTCTTATAGGGCAAAAGGCGTTGACCCATAGTAAAGAACGAGTGCATTTTTCTGCTTTTAACTATCAACAGTAAGTCAGAGTTTGAATATGACCTCCGTTAAATGATATCTCTTCTGCATCACCTGTTTTTCTGAACAACGTTGCAAGCTTAATAGCATCTTAGTAAAATATCACAAGGAACACCGTCATTCTGAAGAATGACAGAAGAATGCATAAATTATAATGTATTGTGCTTTCTTCTGCCATGCTCTTATGCGGTCCTTCAATTTTAATGCAATGGAAAATTTTTGTTTAGGTACCTCCATGGAGAAGTGCAGAATAGTTTCATTGAACTTAATGATAATCAAACTATATAATCATTATTCTTATTGTAAGTTTGAAAAGTTTGGTTCTTTTATCATTTACCATTATTACATTTATACAGCGACTAAAAATACTCGAAGAATGATAACATACTTTACATACGAACACACAGAAAGAAAATAAATTTCATTAGAAAGATGTGAGCATAACGGGATAACTTCAAAAGCGAACACAAGAGTTAGAAGTTAAAGAAAATTAGAAACGACATTGTTAATTTTTATTACAATTTACGTTACCTATTTTGTATTTACCGGTATGAATAATACTGATAATCATAATCTAAAACAACCTTAAAAAATACACTGCTCGTCAAAATTAAAGGCTACTGACAAAAATAAAACTTAAATTGTTTTTTTTTATAAAAAAATGAATAAATTTGAATAAAACATTATTTAACGGGAATTACCATATTTGACAATCGATTAATCTCAAAATATTGCCTTTAAAGTAAAATTTAAGGAAATTAAAAATTATGGATAAACTACCTCCTCTGTTTCGCAATAATTCTTTCTTTAATATGGTATCTGTTCCCCTCTGATAGAAATGCTAAGCTCATATTTTGATTTTATAGGATTTACCAAATTGTTGATAAAATCTTATGCAACTGCACCCCACCCTTCTGTGAAAAAGTGAAACTGAAATCCTGAAAGTGAAACTTTAAATCCTGAAGGATCCGGAGAGGCATTTATCTCGTTGCAATTTGGCCGCCCTAGGCATTCTACACAAGTTAAAATTTATGCTATATGAATTGTTAAAACAGGGAGGTAAAATAGGGTGCAAACAAGGGCGATGGGGTTAGCAGGAGTTCGAGAAATTTGCACAGGTTCCAATGGCGATTAATCTTCTTTGTAAACTGATATCGATTGTTTAAAAACATATGAAACATTAATCATAATTACAAAATTCTTCAACAACATCAGCAACAACAAAAAAGAAAAAAAGAGAGAGAGGGAGATTAAGAAAATGACACTCCGGAAAAAGGAATTCCAAATATAAGCTAAATATATTAAACTCATCATCTGAATCCCGTCGCAAGTTCATACCTGCTCGATCTAGTTCTTTAGTCAAGAGCTGAAAATCGGGGAATATTCAGGTCCTGCCACTCAGACGATTTCACAATGCCAGCACCATCATGAAAGTCGGTGACAATTCATTAAGATAAACATCTTCACTGAAACATTCTGGCATCTTGATGAAGACTTGCATTCTTCATCATATGAACTAATTTTTATAAGGATGCTAGTCACGCTTGTGACCAACTTGCGAAAAGTGCCATCACCTTTACCCTAGTTGGCGACTTAGCTAAAGATGTTCACATCTCGTCCTGACATCTTGATGAAAATAAACATTCTTCATGGTATAAGCTGAATTTCGTAAGGGTGCCGCTCTCCCCCATGTCTTGTCGAACAATGGTCAATAAGTAAAAAAGACTGCTGGTACTATTTTTTGAAAATTGGTCCCGCTTGGCAAACCATCTCCATTCGCCCCTTGCTGCAAACTAAAACTTTCATGAAAATGTTAAGAGAATTTTGAATTAATTACTCTCTTTTGGATCCTAAATTTTCTGAAGAATAAGAGCAAAGCCCCCTGTTACTTCGTATGATGTAAAAAGTATATGTTTCCAATATATCAATCGGGTGCAAGGAGTTGAAAATCAAGAATTACTACGGGAGCTAGTGAGGAAGTCCCCTGATATTATCAAATAATCATTCAAAGTACTCATATGATTTTGGCAATCTCTTTTTAGCTGTTAAAAATTTAAATTCAAAAACTATAAAGATGAAACAATTTAAAGCACAGAATGGCTGCTTAACATCCTCTGTGACATAATTTGATTAAAATCATGTGAGTAATTCGTATTTGAGCGTGGCGTATACTTAGATATACACATGTGTTTGTAAATCTTAAAGTGCTGAATTGAAATCTTAAGATGGATGTTTGTTACTAAAGTGCACACACAAATATGCTCAATGACCTCACCTTTTCTTTAGCATAAGACAAGGCACGAAATTTTTCCATATTCGTGAATGCACTTTACGCCCAAATATATAGAGATGGACGATTCGTTCCGGAACCGATTCATTTTACTGAGCAAATGATCAGTGCTGCGCCGAAAACGGATCGGCATTTCTTTAACAGTTCACCGAGAGCTGGTGTCGGGAAGTGTGCCAAAAAATTTGATTCCTTTTATGAAAACACTAGCATTCTTTCCTTTATTATTCACCGGAAACTTCTCTGACCTATTGTAATGTGTAAATGGGCGTTATATATGTATATATGTGTGATTTTGGTTTGCTTTTGTTCCATCTAGTGTTTGAAAAAGCACAGCTTTTTTTCCTCCATCTGTCAGTGCGAGGATCTGTTCGTAGATTACAAGAACTAGTTCCTTGGATTCACAGCTGTCAGAACTGGAAAGCTCCCTCTCTATTCCAGATCTGTGTCCTTTGGAGTCGTGATTATTCGCTCTTTTCATCGCTCCTACTCTAGCCGCAAATCTGGCTCCTGCGGAGTCTTGATTATTTGCTCTTTTCGCTTCCTTGGAATGAGTTTCATTTCAATTCTTTGAACGCTGCGTCATAGTATAGCTAATAAATTATATTTTGATTTATTTACTTATTTTACTAACGTCTTGTAATCAAGTAAGTGTCTTGTAACGTCTTGTAAGCTGTGAATTTCTCTTTAAGCTTCTTTAGAATTAGCATATATTTATAAACATAAATTTTTCCGGCTAATATGTTTTTTCAAGATTGCAGAACAAAATATGGACCCTACCGAATAGAAAGACCTCGAGTGATATTTGGTATCATTTTGTCAAATAAGATTTAAAAAAAATGCCGTATTGTCAGTAGCCAATTTTCTGTTCTTTAGGATCTGCTTCGATTTTTATTTTTACACTCTACTCTTTAGTAGCAACAAATATCAATTATAGTAATAAAACAATGCAATCTTTAACAAAAGTGAGTTTAGTTTTTATTATTTTTTTAACTTTTAGCAGTTTTTTATTCCAGAATTTTTTTGTTATTCTACATAGAAAGGTGTTTTTAGGGAATCTCAAAAGTACAGTTGAAAGAAATCAGTTCAGGGAATGAGCAGTTTGGTTGAGTTGATTCCAGCGATCACACTCCTTGTTCAATTCTTTCTGCTTTTTCCTCAATCTTAGCACACCACTTTCGATCCCCGCCTGTTCCGATTACATTCATCAAGGTCATTGTTAGTGCGCGGTGAATCGTTAAAAAAATTATTCACTTCAATGAGCGAACGGTTCTGATCCCTAGCCCATCTCTACACAAATCGACGATCGAAATTTGGAAAAGAGCTACATCTTGTATACCTGTATAATACGAGTAAGATACCTATAAAAATAACGTATGTCTGAGTTGTATAAAATATGCAAAAATGATTCAGGAACTGGCGATGAATGATTTTAGAAGAACAGAATTGAAATAGCAACAACGAACGTTAATATTAATACACATCGAGATAGGGTACTTTCTAACAATTATGAGTCTGGTACCTGAAATAGATAAAATTATAATATAGATACTTTAAGAATAACAGATTAATTGAGAAATAATTATACTAATATTTGCTGAAGATTTAGACATAATAAAGTTCCCCTCTAATTTGTACCTTTTACTTACAAACACAAAAATATTTCCTTGTCAAGACCTATTGGGGGAGGAGGAAATGACTATTACGTTGGCTCTTGTTTGCTCTCTGTGATTTCTAGCTATTTCAAAAATTCAAAACTGCGCCGAATTGTAACTGTAATCTTTCTCTAATAACGATGCAAAAAAATAAGATTCATAATTATTCATTTTTTAGTCTGATGCGATATGCAACCCGCATACAAAATTTCGATAGAAAAATAAAGTAATTCCTCTCATTATATCAGCAGAAATCGCAAGCCGTTTTTAATGATTTTCGTCTTTCTAAATCAAATAGTTGTAAAAACTCAAGTTCCATCCAAAATTTCAGCTATATTCAATTTCAGTTGATTAAATGTGGCAAAACATTTATCATAATGGGTCAGAAATCAACAACGCGAACAAAGAAACACACACACCAACCGACATTCTTCTTTTATATATATATATATATAGATCTTGTAAAACTTAGAAATTTTTGATTAAAAAACTCTATGATCTGAAATCGAGCAGTAGCAACACTTTTCGAAATAAACATTTTTAGACCCAACGCACCACACTGTTGCCACATGGAGAAATGAGTGCGAAAATTAGTGATTTCAGAGTTTTTAATTAATATCTTGACTGATTAAAGTCGTACGAAGATTTGAACAGTCGAAATGGCTTCCCGCGAATTTTTGGAATCGGGAATAATGTATTTAATGTTTCGCAGTGCTATTTTTATTTCGTCGTAAAACTTAGAAATTTTTATTAACAAACTCTAGGATTTGAAATCGAGCAGTGGCAACAATTTTCGTGAAAAAGCAGATTTTCATCTCCAGCTTACGAGACTGTTGCCACTCGGAAAAATGAGGGCGAAAATTATCGTTTTTCCGAGTTTTTAATTAATATCTCAGATTTTAGCTTTTTTTTTTCTTTTTTGGAAAAAGGTAGATCTTTTCTAGGACCCAGAAAAGAATGGTAGAAAGTTTGGCGACGATAGCTATAGTAGTTACTGAGTTACTAGAGGATAAACCAACAGATTTTCTTCTTTATATATGTAGATTAAGGTAAATTATTTAATGATCACTTAAATACATTAGAGTTATTTTAAATAAAGGTCAGTCTGACAATTTCATATCTAATTGTTAATATATTTGAATTACAAATTGTAACGAACAAAAATATCTTGCAGATACCAAACTTTAAACTTTAGGTAGAAAAAATATAAATCTGAATTTTTTTCACTTGCGTTATTATTACAATATTATTGTTCATATGCGTTTTAATAACTACTTAGTAAAAGATATATTTTTTAATAATTTTAATAAAAATATTTTTTATTTTGTTAATAAAAATTTTCATTTTGTTAAAAAAAAATTTAGCCATATCAGCTATTTTCAGATCGTACATTCGGCTCGCATGCAATTTCAGTTCAAGACACTGCTCTAGAGCATTTCGAAAAATGGGTTCCATGGCTGCTGAATGTCGCTTATTAATGTATACATGCGAAATTTAAGAATACCTTAAAAACAATCCACTAGTATACTGTTCACAAGTATATTTTTTGCACGTAGATTTCTGGAATGTAATTTTCACAACTTGAAAGTAACACTTATCGCAATAAATTTATGAAAATTTAAATACCTTCAACAATAAAAATAAGATACTGACGAATTTATTGCTTGCATGTCCATTAATAGAAATTCGATAAGCACACCATTATCTAAGAAATTGTTAAATGGATTCGAAAACGCATATGAAAATAATTTATTCCAGCAGCATAATATACAGCAGCTGAAAAACAATAATTCTAAAGTGATATAAAAAAGAATAGAATTATTGTATAATAAAGTTAAGAACACCAAATTACGTATCACCAGACATTAGCAGTGATTTATGATATTCATTTTTGTGTTACTAGTAATGTTAATAAGAGAGTATAGCACATGGCCATGAACTTTCCTATATGATCATGAGCTATCATTTGAAAAACATTCTATTTAATATGGGTCATGGCAGTTAAACTATATGTACAATACTGGTAGTAAATGTGAAGCGGTGCAAGAAGGTCGTTGCATTTATAGAAAAAATTATCCGTTCAAAAAAGAAATAGATCTTAGCAATGGTGAGAGAATAGTAATAAGATGCTGTTATTCTTCCACGCTTTCCGCACTTTCATAAAAAAAGGAAAAATGATTGCTGAGTTAGTATTGCCAAGCAGTATTACTAACTAATGGGATGTGTAGTTCGAGTTTCTAAAGCAGATGGATTGCACGCAAGCCAATTATTACCACCATGAGTGTGATCATTCAGGCCGTACGTCTTTTGTCGTTCTTGGACTGTAAACAGCTGGGAAGTGTTGAATTAAAAATCATGGTTTTCAGGACTATAATTGGACTTTGCTGCTTGTACTTTGAAGTTCGGTGCTCTACTGTCTCTTGCCAATTCTATCACAGTAATAAATTCCAACACCTGTCTGTCTCACAGGCATCTGAACTTTATTTGTATGTTTCTGTGCGTAATATGAACAAAACTTAATCTTCATATGTAACGCATCAAAAGTTTAATTGTATGTATGGTACTGCATAAGAAATTGCAATGCCTGTATAATGTATAAAACATGCTCTGTTGCCATGCAACAAAACATTGGTAACTGTATTATGCAACTATTTGCTGTGTTCATTAACGCCTCTTCTTCGCTTCCTGAGCCTACTATAAGATCGGTCCATTGTCCAAATGACGTGCATAGAGGCTCTATAAGAGTATCAAGTTATTTTCGTAGAATGCATTAGTTCACTAGTTGCTTTACTGCAGAAACTCGAATTTATAACTTATTTTTACGTTATGGAGTATTCTGTCCTTACGGATAGGATGGCTATTTCTTGCAACACAAATGAGTTGCCTGTCTACTATATGGACTATGAAAAGTTAATTTCTCGTCAGTACGATGGCAATTTTAAATTTAGCTCTTCAAAATCTTAATCTTATTGCTTCAAAATACTTGTGAGATAAAATAAAGCAAATGGTTAATAACCCGTTTCAACAATGTTTTCCATTTTATTGTTCGCAAAAGTTTTTCAGAACAAATGCTAGGCCATCTGCGTTTAAAATTTGGTGAAAATTGCTTAATAGCAATGTATTTTCGCCACCGTATGAGCAAAGAGTGATCCGGTGGATTCCTGTAAACGATGGAACAGAACTATATTTCTTTAAAATCTGAAATAGGGAAGCATTTTTGATAATACTCTCTAAATACAATTTTTGATTATTTCTGTAGCAAGAGAGATAGATGTCTTTCTTGTTTTTAACTACCAGCGCATATGAGTTGAAAGTGCATTAAACCAAAATGTAGTCAAAAACATTTGGTTACTAAATGTCAATTTCTGCCTCATTAGAATGACGCTTCATTATTTATAAATTAAAACCAAGCTTTATTGAACATTATTTACGAATTAAAGTTTGGAAACGGTAGTATAATAAAATGCAGAAGCATTTCCTATTGGTAATTGATTTTTATGATAACATTAATGGGAAAAATATATTAGAATATTTTTTTAATGTTAGAATTTGCAAAATTATGAAGACATTAAGGGAAATTTAGTAATAACTTTCGTAAATAGTCACATTTCGATTAAAATTCGTTTGAGCTAGAGATTTTTGAAGAATATAATTCTATATTGGTAAGCAAGAAGAAAAATTCATTTTTTTAATGCTCTGGAAGTGTCTTCGATTTTTATTGCATAATTATTTGATTTCATGTCAGTACTCTGTCTTTTGTGGGAATTTGGGTTGTAATGAAGCATCTAGAATATTAAAAGCCATCTAACCATTGACAGAACTCCCGAAGCTGTCCAATATCGGTCTTGTCCATTCTATACTAAAATAAATACATAAATAAAAATATTTGAAAGCTTTCATATTTTATAGTACTCCCAAAGGGGCTTTTTTTAACGTTTTGTGTGTTACCTTTATTTATTAAACATTTTCTTCGCACTTAAACCATAAAATTCAGTTCAACAGCAATATCACAAAATAATTTAAAAAGAGCATATCTTTAGAATTTCCGATACACAGTCTCGCGCACTGGAGATAAAAATATTTTTTCCCATAGAGTGTTGCCATTACTCGCTTTGAAATCGTTCAATTTCTTAATCAAAAACTCATAAATGCTTTACGAAATATGAAACAGATAATAAGACAAATTCCAAATTTGGGCTACCAGATGTCCATTTTCGGGTGGAGACGTACGTTATTCAAAATTTGATAGCTCTAGGTACCGTTGTTTTACCACAATGCTAGAAATATACACAAATTTATGCAAATTCTTCATTATTTAATTTCTTTAAATCTAATACAGGGCGATAATATTGGTGGCAACCATTTGAAAAGTGATTGAGAGTGAGAGAAAGTTTTCGACGCAAAATACCTATGCGAAATTAATAGCCCTTCTGGTAACACTTTTGGGTTAAAAATAAAATCAATAAAAAATTTCAATCTGGAAATTTATAATTACAGTCTAACACCTTAAAGAATTTATTGTTAAAGCTTAAAAAATTGAAAAAATATCGAAAAAATTAAAAGTTTAAAAAATAATAAGATAATAATAGAACCGCAATCAGATTTTGCAGTGCAGATTTCAGTTTAAAACCTAATACACGTGGCTTGTAACAAATATTTCCTTAAGTGATGAACAATACTTTGCAGTTTTCCGGGACATTAATCTGCGAGTTAAAAACGATTAACTTCTCAAAGAGATTTCCTTCGAAGCGTTTAAAGGTAGTAATCCCTAAGACCTTAAACGTATCATTTTTTTTTCTACCAGAATTATTTTAGTGACCTAAATCAATTGTAGATATGAGCATTCTTTACTCTGAAACAAGCATACATACATACAATGACGTTATAAAACCCTTATATTCTTTTATAGAAATTGCACAAGTATTTATATACCTTTATGATTGTTAAAATCCCTCCCCGATTAGCTTTAAAAGTAGGACATTGATAGGGACATCACATCAAACTGAATAATATTTTGAAAAATATCTAGCGCATGTTTACCAGCAACACAATATCAGCAATAAAAGTGCTTTTAGTTGAAACTTGTATTTTATTTAGACTTGTTAAATTATAATATTTTTTCGGGAAACCGCTATAAGGTATTTCGCCCGCCTTCTTAGCATGCCTTCGTTACGTAATGGCTAACACACTTAAGCGCGTATTCGAGAGGTTCGAGTCCCGGCGAGGGCATTGCTCATTTTTCACGTCTCCAGCATGAAAAAAAAAAAAAAAAAAAAAAAAAAAAAAAAACAAAATGTCTCTACAGTGGTGCCCGAACTAAAAAGATGGTGGATGATGATTCTTCACCACCAGGATTTGGCGACTGGGTCCTCTAATCCCCAGTCACTCTTTAAAAGGGGGGAGTACGTAAAATATTTCTCCCGCCTTTGTGGTGTTATGTCCAGCACACTCGGCGCGTTTTCGAGAGCTCCGATGTTCGAGTCCTGGAGAGGGCATTTCTCATTTTTCATGTCTCCTGCTTCGAAATAACCTAATGTCTCTACATCCCATCTTACCATTAAAAGAATATACTTTAAAATGACCTTGAAAGTAGGTCAGTATGTTATATATACTTCATATGAAGACAGTTAAAGTATCGTATTTTTAAAAATTTTAACATAAAATTAGTGTAATATACTCATTAATAACATACACTCATGTTAAAGGTGTCTCCAACCCTTGCATTATATTTATTGGTAAAAGTGTGCATTTTTTTTTCGCAGATTGTGCAAGTCTAGTTTTAATGATGTCATCTGCAATCGCATTTCATATTCACCATCTAATTTGTTTCCATACCTTGTTTTTATTGTACCCATACGTTTAGAAATATTTTTTCACTTTCTTGAGTTGTTTCAAATAGCGTTAAAATATTTAAAGCTTTGTGAGAAATTTCTAGGTTTGCTGCGTGTATCTAAACCCAAAATTTTGAGAGCTGCTCTTGCTTAACCCCTTGACATACAGTGACGTCCGGGAGGCATATCTCGTAATTGCACATCTGTATCGCCAGTAATTTCCTGTACAAAATAATTAAAGCATTATGGATTTCTTGTGAAAATTTTCTATGCGAAGTTAGTTGAAATATAAGCATAATTATATATGTAATCAGTAGATGTCTTAGAATAATTTATTGCAATCTATATGAAAAGAAGTTCTATAACGAATAAACAATGCACATTTTTATTCAAAGTGAACTTTCCTAATTCTATTCCCACACATTTAGTGTGTTAAATTTCACATTAATAACTTTTAAACATATTGCCAACACAAGAAATACTCTTCAAACAAAATGAATTTATCTTTTTACAACAAATACATTTAATTTATTCATATGTAACTTTATGTTAACAATAGGTATAATCAGATCATTCACAATATATGTTTTATATCTTACATTTTCAAAATCAAAGGACTGAAATCATTGAGATAAGAAAGTATTAGATTCATTGTAACACTTGCAGTTATTCTCAGCTCAGTAAAAAAATTATACACTTGAATTCTCTTAATCCACAGGTGTTAGTAAAAGCATAACATTCGAGGCTAATTGCGGCTTGAGACGATTTCGAATCATTTTCTCGATATAAAGAGCGATAATATGCCACGAATATTAATCCGAATATCAGTGCGTCATTAACTTTCGCGATTTAGTTTTGACGATTGGATGAACTTATAAAATGAAAGCACGAGGAGATTTTCTACTAAAATTATTAGATCATATACACACTATACATTTTTAACTGCGAAACAAATGCAAAATATAACGTAAACAACAACATCCTCTCATATATGCAGTTTCAAAGATTCAGCTTCCAGGAGCAATAGAAACTTATTGGTCCATTTTTGAAACCCCTCCTTCAGTAGCGATACTGATGTACACATGTGAATTGTGAGTCCGGGAGACGTCATTGATTTCATTTGCAGTTGTAGGCTTTGACATCTCAAGAACTGTCTTCGGCAAACACCGCGTAGTATATTATTACTCTTATGTAGAATGTGAATTCAAAAATAAAACGTTCTATTTCTAAGCTTGCACACGTGTGCCCAAATTAAATGGTATTCTGCGGACGCGTACCACATTAAGTTTTAAAACTGGGATCTGTAACTAAATACATTTATATGTTCTTTAGTTAATTACCAGTAGTCAACTACTGCTAGTGCTTTACAGTTTTCTTTCCGAATTTTTATTTTGACTCGTCCAACCCTAGGGTTTCGCTTGTGGAACTCCAGGGTTCCGCAGAATACAGTTTGGAAACTATTTCTTTAGGTGAAATAATCGTGTGTCCTTTTCTATGATTACTATATCAAAAATTATACGAAAACTATATCAAAGTATGTCAGTTAATGTATGAAGTATTTAATTTAAAAGTATTATAATTAGTTAGATATATGCTTAAAAATTAAATACAGGGGCAAAGTATCTTATGTTAATTAACCATTTATTGGGATTTTGATCTTCACTATAACTTCTTCTTTCCACATTCCTCAACAGAATGCAAATTAGCTTTGTATGCATTTAAGCTGAGAGTTTTAAATCTTTAGTTGAGATTACCGAAAGCAAAGACAAGAAAGAAAGATTACCTCCGATCATCTGCCGCAGACCAAAGGTGACCTAGAAACATATAAGATGCCTTTTCTCTCACCATGAGATCCAGGAGTTTGAGGTACATCTGTCTAGAGAAAAGATCTCTATTTACTTTGACTCTAGTGTCATACGTGATAAGGTCTTAACCCGCCTTAAAGTATAGTCTCCCATCAAAGCACTCATCAGAGGTCTGCCTGCTAACACCATGAAAGAGGATATTCTAGCTTAAAGAACAGGGCTTTCCAGTGTTAAAATTAAGCACTTCACCAGGAAAACTCCCGTAAAAGAAGAGAAATTCCTTTTTTTCTTCGTGTCGTTAAGCCGCACGGATGAAGTCAAGAACATTTACTTTCTCAAATGTATTCAGAGCTGCAAGTGAAGATAAGACGTTACTGCTAAGGTAATCGTTCTGTTATGTATTTCAGATATCAACGTTACGAACATGGTCAAATGTTTTGCAACAACAAACCTAGGTGCCTCAAGTGTGATGAAGATCACTCAATCTGTACTTGTCAGCTACCTAAAGACGCGAAGCCGACTTGTGTCAGACGCAAATCACAACACATTGCTTCTTCCAAAGACTGCGTTTTTTCCCCAAAAAATGCGAAAATGGGCTTCTTCGAAGAAACTAAGTCTGATTAAGATTGAAGAAACCTCCTGCGCTATTCTAAATAACAGAAAAACGCAACTTGCTGTTATCGCACCGCCGCAGAAAGTACCCTCTTCGTTCTGTGCGAAGAACGCTTTTGCTGATGAAGATTTAGGAGAATTCATGCAAACATTTGCTGAATTAGCTTCTAAATTTAGGACTTTCAAATTCCTTTTGCAGAAGCTGAAATTAGCTCTATCTCACTATTGGAGATGTTTGATGCAGAGGAAAATTATTTTTTTTTTACGAATGATAAAGCAACGCGCGCACCGCACCTCGTGCAGCCCAACCACACACTGACGCCTTCATAGACTCCCGTTTTCTTCGCAGCTCAGAATCTATTTACTCACTCGCCTACGCTATCGCAAGGACTCTCCGAAAGGAAAGTACTTTCTATTCTTCTTTCACCGACTAAGTTTCTTCTCACGTGGAGAATTTCCTTCAACTTTTCTTCAAATGTCAGGGCTTTAAGGGACTCCCTTAATGAACTTGTAAGAGCAGGAAAAGTCATCTCTGCTGAACACTAATATACTACTCAGAGTATCAAAGTATCTTTAGTTGAAAGAGCTTCTGACAATTAAATCTACTCTTTGTAATTTTTATCAACTCTGCTTAATGGTGATAAGCCTGCTTTAATGTTCTTTCTAGCCAATATTTGAATTACGTGCTGGTAGAATAACTGAACCATCTATTCTATTGAATGCGCAGTTTTAGACTACGTTATCAGTGTTTGAATTTAATGGTCTATTATAGCTTAATTTAAATAGCCACAAGTGGTGAGTTTGTTTGTAACACAAGTTGTGCCTTTTTGTTCAGTTTAGACTGAAATAAAAGGTTATTTTAAATCTTTTTCAGCACTTTGTGAGTGTTTAAGACACAGCGATTACTCTCTGTCTGAAGTTCTGTAGCACTTAAGTTTCCAGTTACAATAGAAACCCTACAAAGATATAAATTATTAAGAAATGTATGCATTGTTTTCTAATCACCCAGCTTATTAATCAGTTGCAGTTAGAAATATAAAAGATAAATATACATCTTGTGGCATATTGCATGGTAACTCTTAACGAATTGGATATTTGCAATGCCTTGTGGAAGATACAGATGGTATGTCTTCTGGGTCTCAAAATTTATTTAATCTGGAGGATGATAAATGGTTTTTAATGTGAGGTAATTCTCTTCTTATAAACGCATTTCGTTTCAAGTGTTTATAATATCAAAGAAAATTTACTGAAAGTCTAATTAGATTTATATCTCAGCTTCAGTATGAGCTTGGCAGTTTAGATACCTAGATAAACTTTTGTGTTCGTGAAGTTCTGCAGATAGTTTTCACCAAGTTCTTCAAGAGAAAATTTTACCCATGACTATATATTTGTAGGCAGTTAAGGATATTTTCTCAGAACATAAATACAATAGGGAAAAGAGGAAAAAAACAGCCTAAAAATGGAGTCATTTTATTACATAATAAGTAGAACTAAAAGAGCATGCGACCACTAATAAAATAGTTTACTGTAATTCTACTTTATTTTTCATATTGGGTTCGATAATCATGCATTTTAGAATGTATATTTTTCTTTTTTTTATGCTTGAGATTCAGATTCTGCCTAAATTGTTGAATGACGAAATTATCTGATGTCATCTGTCACTTTCTTTTTCATTTATAAACCGATTCTATCTAACAGATAAATTACATTCATAACGCCCAGGTCTTACTTTCGAACTTCTGTCGAAATTTGCATGTTCTAGAAACTATTCCTTAATGTTCGTTACCGAAACTAGAATTTTGTTGAGCAAATTAATAGGATGTTGATTTCCATTACCAGAATTTTCACGTTTCGCATTATTTTATTGCTCTGCCAGTTTTTGAAAGTCGTCGCAGATAAGGCTAAGATTAATATGCTCGTGTGTGATGTTTCTGATTTCTAGTCTGCTCAAAAATAATTCTCTCTATATCTTTTTCTTCTACTTGTTAAGTAAGTTACGTCAACATTGGGAAGAATTTGTAACCTTGTTTGTCTACTGACTTTGGATAAAGCTATAAAAAAAATAAATATTCAATATCTCATACGTTTACATCTTCTAGTGCACTTTTTTTTTATCAGGTTGACAGTTGGGTCACCAAAGAAGCTTCTGTTAAAATATTTTATGTACCACTGACCATACTTTCTTCAACACTCAATTCGTATTTGCGTTCTGCGGTTAGTTCATTTCAAAAGAGTACTTCATCCATGAAATTACAGTTCTGCTAACATTATAAACAGATCATCTAGCTTCGCTGTCCGTCCTACCAATAAGTTGTTAAAATGGTCTGGAGTTTGAATTTCTAAAATCTTTGAGACTAAGAATTGTGACGGATCATCGCAAACATAGCATTTTTTTATTTGTCATTATCAATCAACATTCTGAAATTAATAATAAAACAATTTTTTTAATATGCCCAGTTTTTGGTTTCAAGTTGCAATAAAAAGCAGTTTTTGAACAAATATCTTAGGATATTTCTGTACATTTATATTCATCAAAATTTGATATAATTTATTTTTAAATAAATTTTGATAGTGTTTATTCATTCTTAGCAATCATTTGATAGAAGATGGCAACTGTTCAATAAAAGAAGATGTTCTAATATTTCTTAATTTTTAGCTAATTGCTCATATCTTAAAATTAATTTTTTCCCCTCTGATACCATATGCGTAAGTGCCATTTCCAACGGATTACGCAGAGCCGTTATTTAAGAGCTATTACAAGAAAAATGGTTCCAATGCAATTGTCATGATTTGTTTGATGGTTATTAATCTTACAAGTTTTCACAATACATGCCTCTATGTGGATATGGATTTTAGCATAATTTGAAAGAAACTTCTGTAGCTAAAATGTTTATCTAATTATTTGTTAGTTTATATTCGGTTATGAGAAATCAGTTAAAGCTGTTATTAGGCGCCAACTCTCAGTTTCCAAAAAAATGTTTGCCTTACTAGTATAACGTTTTTAAATATCTATTATCTCAGAGCCAGGAGCAGTTCAAATTTATTCTATGGGCTTGCAACTGCCAGTCTTACTTTGAAGCAAAGTTTAAAAAAATGACATTCGATTACGATAAAGTTGTATTGCTCTATTTTGAATCTAAGTTAATTTCGAAATTAAAAGCGATAACTCTCCGACACTGGTACTCTAACTTTCCGTTATAATGCTGTTAAGAAGAAATTTAAAGCTTAGATAGGTTAAAAGCTACAAAGGTACGACCTAAAATTCTTCAGTCATTAATAATATAATAATAATGATAATAATGGTAGTGAAATAAGTACAGATAATCTGCAACCTTGCAAATAATTAATGAGCACCGATCTGCCATCCTTGCGATGGGCACTGTTTGGCAGAGAGAATTTGTTTTGCTGCTTTTGGCGCACATTCTTTAGACAGCTGTAGATATTGACTCGTTACCTTTGATAGACATTCAGCTGTAGATCTTGAGAGATACAGCAGCCCCTTAGAAGCGTTTAAATTAATATTTAATATACATCTATATGTATGTGTGTAGTGTTTCACATTTCTTTACGGACACTTATGTGTTTTAACTTTATTTGTAAATATCAGTTACTAAATATTAGCGAATTTTTTTTCATACACTACTGATTATCTTTTCATACTACAGCATGCTTGCTTTGAAAACAAGTTACGGAAATTTTTTGAAATAAAAAAAAGTTTATTCAAAAGGTTTTAAATTCAACTTTCGTAAGTATTTGGGCACTTTTTTAACAAATAGATTATATTCAATAAAAAATGAAAGTATAAAGACATTAAATAGTTTTTTAGATTTCCTGTAGATAAAATTAATCTTTTCATTCGCTCTGGCATAGATTAAGATTTTTTTTGTGTGTAAGAATATTCGATTTCCCTGCAATAATAGCTTTTAGTATACTTTTCAAAGAAATGTCATATTTCCTTCTACACCAAATCACTCCATACATATTCGATAAGATTTTTAAGTTCCAAGAATAACGAAGGAATTCTGCTAACTTCAGGACAATTGTAGGAAAACAACAGAACACAAGGTAACATTTAAGGCTGTAAGTTTAGAACCATTAATCTGATAATACTTGAACGCATAATGCATTCCGAGTTTTCTTGCAGATGCATTCATGTCTTCATTAAAAAAATATATATTTATACTGATTCGCACTATTTTCCATAAAAAACTAAGTTTTCCATTAAAGAGACATCGAAACATTCTCAAACCATCATTCCATCTCCGTCATGCTTAACAATAGGCAGTAAGGTTTTCATACTGACTCTTCATTCGGTTTCGAATCCCAGAGACCTTATTTTATTCTAACCAATTATTTTTAATTTTAGGAAGTTTTCTTTCCTTTCTGATTTCGGTTTCCTGCCAGAATGCAAATTTTAATGACCTAATATGCAAATCTAAGGGAGTTCGAAATCAGTATTTAAGCGGTGGTTTTAAGAGCTCGAGTGGAGTGTTAGTCCCGAATTTATGCCGCGTGTTTGAAGTAGCTTTGTACGTGAATAGTTGGTGCTTAACCAGTCTCTTTAGATTGTATTGATATTCTAGGTTCGGTTTTGTTGTGTGCAGCCGATTTAGATGTTTATAACGACGGAGCCAGTCGTATAGCTAAGATTACTTTATTGTGATTGTACATATTATTTTTCAGTTTTACCTGGCCACAAGTGGTGGTAGGTTGTAAGCACCGAGCGAGTGTATTTTCTGTTAAATTCAAATAAAAAGGTTATTTAAACTTTTTTTCTGCAGTCATCTGTTTCTTCTAAGACCTAGCGAGAATTCGCTACTTAGCCTTTTCAGCTAGGGTCTACATTGTATGATACCAAAACATACTGGAAGACTCTACAACATCTCCTGCATCGGCAAACCTAATGACTCTACAAGGGGCACCCGAACTAAAAGGTGGTGGACGTTAGGTTCGTCACTACTAGGATTTGGCCATCTCCTGTCGCCCTTTAAAAGGAGCAGTCTATAAGGCACTTTCTTCCTTCTTTTTCATGTGCCTTTGAGGTGTTACTGAGTAGCATGTTCGGCTAACATCGGGAAGTCCGGTATTCGAATACCGGGGATAGCACTGCACATTTTTCACGTCTCTGTCAATAAACCTAATGACTTCGTCAACAAACCTATGAATAAAGAGACTCGTTTAAAATGTTCTTATATCGATTTCCCTTTCATTTATTAATCCAGCCTTCGCTCTAGATATGCAAAGATCTTAGCTTCAGCAGTTCAAATATGAAACCTTTATCTAATTTTGCTTAACTAACTAGATTTCTCTTCTAATTTCAGGTAATAATTTACTACAACTCTCACTTAAGTGCGGATAATTTTTGCTTGAAGTTACAGTTCAAAAGGATCTTGAAGATGCGACTTGTATAACATTAGCATTTCTAGTTATACAAACGATAGAATGTACTCTTTAAATATATAAGCGAAGCAAAACAATACAATAAATAAAATAAAGTAAAATAAATTAGTTTGTAAGAGTTAGAAATATAATAATAAATAAAATGCATGTTCGCTTAGAGGTAGCATTTGAATTAACAGGATAAGAAAAGGGCATTATTGAAGTAATTATGAAAGAATGGTATATAAGTGTTAAAAACATTTTATGATAATTAAAAAAATTAAACCAGCCAGAAATATATCTTAAGTAAATGTTACTTCCTCGGTAATAGTTGGTAATAGTTGTGATATATTTTCCCAACTTTGCAAATTATTCGCGTTTGTAGTTAGCTTAATGCAATGATATGATTGATTTAGAAATTATAATTAGAGTTTTTCATAATAAAAGTGCCATGTTAAATCGGAAGAAAGGTGAGCAAAGTTGGAATGTTGAGCTCTATTGTTTTCGTCAAATGACTAAAATTCAACTTCAGTTTTAGAACTTCAATTATTTATCAGAATTAAAGAGAACTTTGGTTATCATTTCGGCTCTAGTGAATTAGGGTCCTAAAATGAATTTATAATTCCTCCGTATCCTGTTTTTTTCCTTATAAAAGCTAAGAAACTGGTTGTCAGGAACGTTGTAGCTAGAAACGTAGATTTTCTTAAACTTACAAACTGACTTTAAATGTGAGAAAATACTCCAGTTTTGAAGTATTAGCTAGAGCTTTTCTTCTCCTGCTTAAAATATTTTTTATCCAATGAGATGACATCAAATTGAAAATACGTTTATGCATATCCTTTTCTAATTTTTTTATTTATACACACTGCAATGTGTTTGTATCTCTGATTGATACTTTTGTATAATTTGAAATGATAATAATGTAATAAACGATATTCATAATGAAAGCATCAGTAAAAAAAATCTGAAAGATTCAGATTTTATATTACGCTCAAAGGGGCATTTTTAACGTTTTGTGTGTTACCTTTATTTATTACATAACCTGTTCTTCACACTTAAACCATAAAATTCAATTCAACAGCAATATCATAAAATATTTAAAAGAGCATATCTTTAGAATTTCCGATACACAGTCTTGCGCGCTGGAGAAAAAATGCTTTTTTTTTTTCGTACAGTTTTGCCTATGTTCGGTTTGAAATCCTTGAGTTTGTTAATCAAACATTCGTTAAAGGTTTAAAAAATATGAAATCGATAATAAAACCAATTCCAAATTTCAAATTTGGGCTTCCAGAAGCACATATTCGCAGTAGGATTACATCATTCAAAATTTGATGGCTCTAGGTACCGCTGTTTTATCGCAATGCCAGAAACATATGTACATTTATTCAGATGCTTCATTACTTAATTTCTTTAAATACAATACAAGTCTCTAATATTTGGTGGCAACAATTTAAAAAGTAATTCGCAGTTTATAGTGAATCAACGCAAAATGCCAAAACGAAATGAATAGCCCTTCTAGGAAAATCGCCCCTTTGGGCTAATAAATTTTTAATTATTAAATAAACTCTTATTTATAACTTAATAATTATTTTCATTAGTGAATGCATAAATATTTGTAAATTATTTTTATTTGTGAACATGTCAAACAAATACAAATATTTTTTTAACATGTTTACAAATAAAAGTTATTTTGAGTGCAGTTAATTTTCAAAATGGGTCTAACAGCTCTTTAATAAATGTGGAGTCAAAATACTTTATCTCTTGTGTTCAGGGCTTCTTGTAACCTTACTCCCTTTGCTTTCCATAACTCAAAATTATTTTCTTTCTAACTTAAAAAAAGTACACTGCATAATTATCTTTATGCTAATAAAAAAAACACTTTTCGTAACCGGTAGTGAAATATATTTATATTTATATCCTAATATCGAATAACTACAGCTTAGTAAATTTTTCTTAATATAATTTAAAATAATTATCAGTTTCCTAAATTTTGAGCATAGAATTTTGCAACACAACCTCACAGCAATCAATTCTGTTACAACAGTACGTACAAAGGAAGATTTGCATTGAAATTTACCCAGCGTTAAATCTTTATGCCATAAAGCATGTGGCCTAGTTGAAATTTCAAATAAATTTCACTTCCGAAGGCTTTTGTTATCTGTGAGAAAACAAAAAGTGTCATCACAAGCGTTGTGTATTGGACTAGAAAGTAATTTCTTTCACAGATTGCAAAATAACTGGAAGAAAGGAAGTAAAAAATTACTTAAGTTGATTACAACTACACACAAGGCTCGAAATTTCGGTCATTTTATGTTGCAAAAGAAATACTTCTAGTTTGTTACTGGCGAGTTAAAGTGACATTATTGAAAAATATGTGCACGCAAATGAAAGCAAATTGTTAGAAACCTACTTATACATTCCTTTTTTAACTTTTTATTTACTTTTTAAGCTTCTTTAAGGGCAGATACCCAATAAAGTTGTCTGAATAGGAGAAGTATGGATATACTTCAATTTATTTGGGGTTCGTCTCTAGTTAATTCACGGGAATAAAGTGAATAAAACGGGTCAGGCACATTTTTTTTTACCTCAGTAACATTTATATTTATACGATAGGTTTCAGAGCGAAGTGCTCACTCCTTTTATTTTGAAATGAAAAGTCTACAGTGAGCATGCTAGATGTGCCTTTAAATAAATAGATATCCCAGACCTCTTGAAAACGTAATTTCAGCTTTTCCTAATTGAAAGTAAGAAGCGTTGTTAAATCTACTCTACAACAAGGCAGAAAACAAATAGCAAATTACGAAGCAAGCAGCAAACTTCATTAACTATGAAGCGACATCAGGAAATTTATTAATGGGTTACGCAAGTAGAATTTCCTCTTCCTTGCTAAGCTGAGTAGCTAATGAAAGCCCTATCTATATACAATAGTGTACATACCTATATAAAGTTTGTTTTCCCAAATTCGAAATTGATCTTCGTAAGAAAAAGCATCCTTATGAAAGTATTGTCTTTCTAAAACTAACCGAGTGGCCCAGATAGGGCTTCTTTATGACGAGGCTTCTTTATGATAGGGCTTCTATTGCGATTGCACTCATCGTAATGTATTTATCTTCTGTCTCTGTTCTGACTGGACAAGTAGCTCGGCATCAGAAGCTTTAAGATATTATACGCATATCATACTGAAAATGCTGCTTTTATTTTCCAGGTACTGAACAGTGTCTTCAGTTTGGGCGCCCTATGAATTTTGATATTCGAGAAATTCTTGAGATCCTGTCTGTTGTCGATTCCAGTCGAAAGGGCTGGCTAGCATGGGCGTTTTTGTAGTTTTCCCTATGTGTAATGTGTATAAGAGACAGTTTCCCCTAGAAAGTCCTTCACGAAAGCTTCCCTACCCTCAGGTAGATAGCCCTAGTGTGCTTTACCATAATCTACCAAACCAAAAGAAAACCTGAGAACCTGACTTGGGATACAAATTTACGATTTCACGCATGACCGTGACGTCGATAAGTGAGTCATGCAAATGAAGCTGAATAGCAAAATATTAACAAACTTTAACTTCCCCGGAAATAGCCCCACGGCCGAATAAGACCGCTTAATATTGGTGATTTGATCTGTATTAACATCTTCGTGAACAGATCAGTTGCACAGATGCTTACTTTATATTTCCTATGCAGTGCCAGTGCAACCAGTGCAGAATTTAACAGCAGCAAACTTCTGTAAATCCCGCACGGAAAAAATTATGTACAAACAGAGATACATCGGATGTTAAAAAAACTAGCACCTGAGAATTCTCGCGTTTCCCTGTAAATGTACTCCACGAAAACGTCCCATTCTTTTGGAAGATAGTCATTGTGGACGTTTCCATAATCAAAACAAACAAATATTTGCATTAAACTCTTATTTAATTTTAAATTAGCGAGTAATAACCTTGTGTTTGGCATAGATTTATTCAAGATCTCGATAGATTTCGAGGGCAAACAGTTACAGATCCGTCTTCAACAGGAGCAAATAAATCTCAAAGATTGGCTTAAAATTCTGCAAATCTTTGCAGACCAGTCTTCCAGATTTCTTTGCTCGTGATGAAGAGAGACCAGTACCTGTTTGCGCTCGAAATCGATTTGAGATCTTAACTAAATCTACGTCAAACTCAAGGTTGTTGATTTTCTAATTTTATGTTTTGCTTCGGTGAGTTTCCCTTCTGTTCTCATTTGACTATCTGAGAAAAGAAACTTGGGCCTGAGATTGTCTTCTAGAACAGCATGTCTTTCTCTCCGAGATTAATTGTTTTCAGATTTGATTTTAAATGATTAAATAGTTCTTCGTTTCATTAGAATATTTAAAAGCAACTGAAAATTTTTTAATCGTCTTTATTTTGTTGAGATATTTATGAAAAACTTTGAACTATTGGGATAGTTATGTAAATTATGTATGCTAAACGAGTGAATTTTTTAAAAATACTACTCTTAGGTCAGATCAATTGCTCAATTAATTCACAATTCAAGGAAAATAGTTAAGTCTCTAAAATTTATAAAACTGCCGCAGTGATTTTTCACACTATTTAATTGCTCTGCCTTAAGCTTGGAATTAAGAATTTTTTTAGTAACAATCATAATAAAGTGATATTATATCTCCTCTTTCAGATAATAAAGTAACTTCGCCATTTTAAAACTAACCACTTAATACAATTCTTTCTTTTTCGTTCCTCTTGACTCGCAATGTAAACTTAAGGTTGCAAATTTTTAAGGCTGCCGCCTATTTTCAGTTTACTTTTTTTCTACCTCTTACACTGCTGGCCATCCAAAGTGTAACATTATAAAAAAATAAGAAATATCAAAGTTATATCATTTGAATAAATACAATAAATGCAATTAGGTGGAAGGATGAATTGATTAAAATTATAGTCTCATTCGACTTCCGGAATATGAAGAAATCCGTATTTTGCGTAGCCGTTGTAGCTTACAACAAGTCATTGATTTAAAATTCATTAGTTTCATAATTTGATATCTCAGTTTTTTTCATCAGTTTGTTGATTTATTGTCTTAATTTAATTCATCAGTTTGATGGTTTCAGTATCTCCATTTTGTTCATAAATTTGATAGTTTCATGTCTCAATTTTACTCGCCAATTTAATTATTCAATCTCTCAATTTTGCTAATCAGTTTAGAAACCTGCCGTTTCTATTTTGTCAGTCAGTTTGACAATTCGGTGTCCTCCATTCGAAATTTATCGGTTGATGATTTGTAGTCTGTTGTTATCTTCACAGGTGGCCACCTATCATCGGCATGAGAAGTATATTAGCTGGTCAAATTAAAAGACTGATCATTGCTATTAGGAATACAAAGCTCCTTATCAACATGCTTACGTAATAGAAGAAAAATGAAGATGGGATTTTTTTCATTCGATGGTAATATTTCAGCTTTTAATAACAATCATAATAAAGTGATACTATAGCTCCTCTTTCAGATAATAAAGTAACTTCGCCATTTTAAAACTAACCACTTAATACAGTTCTTTCTTTTTCGTTCCTCTTGACTCGCAATGTAAACTTTAGGTTTTAAATTTTTAAGGCTACCCCCTGTTTTCAGTTTACTTTTTTTCTGCCTCTTACACTGCTGGCCATCCAAAGTGTAACGTTATAAAAAACAAGAAATATCAAAGTTATATCAATTGAATAAATACAATAAATACAATTAGGTGCAAGGATGAATTGATTAGAATTGTAGTCTCATTTGACTTCCCGAACATGAAGAAATCCGTATTTTGTGTAGCCGTAGATTACAACTGCTGAGACACACCTCGACACTGAAAAAAAAAGCTTAGGATATTTGCTTGAGATGTTGCCAAAGTTCATCTGACGCAGTCGTTAGTGGAATATACTGGGCCACTCGTTTGACGCTCATCGACCAGACGGATTTAATAGATGGGGTAAACAAGCAGCACACCTTAGCGGGCAAGAGTTGTTCAGTGTGGCCTCAGGCAAGTCTTGAAGATACTGAAAAATAACTGACTGAAACTTTCAGAGATATATCTGTGGCTGTTGCATATGCCGGTAATGAGCGGGTGCGAGAGTAAACTTCAAAGGTATTCCAAGGCATAACTCAAGGTTACATATTGGTATGACAATGCATAATTCAAGGATCATGATGTATTTCACCATAACGCAATCAGACTCGGATACGACCATCGTCAGTTGACATTTGTTTGAAAAGATAATATCGTGCTATTCGCTCGTCTATGTCCGGCGTTCGGTCACCATAGCAATCATAAATGCCTGTAATGTCGAGTCAATAATAACTGCAACAGTAGACGCCTTGCAAAGATTCCCTTCTTCTACAAATAACGTCGAATGGCGCTTATTAATACAGGTTGTTTAGAAACAGACTCTAGCTCTTGTTTCTTGATGATGTTGTCTGATTCGCCAATGCTACGCGTTCAAATTCTTATCATCTCTTTTGTTAATGTGACGAAGTTGGTACACTCAGTCTTTCTAAGCCCATCAATTCTAAGTTTTCATCATTATGCCTTGGTTTCTTCTAACACGAGAATTGTTTTCTTGGAAGGATAATCTGCAGTCTCTTTTAGCCACAATTTTTTCCCTGCAGACTTGCCTTGAGAAACTTTCTTAATGTTTGCCATTTTTTTTTCGACAAGATATTGAAGCTTCTCACGGAAAGGGATGGGGAAAAAACAAGCAGTTCTAGTAATTAAAATAGCCTACTATTCTCCTTTTTTATAGAGCTTCTAAATGACATTACTGGCAAGTATTATTTGCATGTGCATTGCAATGCTAAGCATTTGCATGCCCCATCAACATCTACACAAGGTGTAAATTATTGGACTCTTCCTTCATGGTGTTAGAGTTTAGATGGCCACCAGTGTATTTTGCCTTACCGCGAACTACTGTGATTTTATTAATTATGTTCAACATCAAAAGGGGCTATACTGCAAAATAAAAATTATATTTTCAAAAGCAGAACTGCCCTTATAATTTGATGACTATGCTATTATTACATATAGGTAGAATGTTTAAAAAAAACAGGCGTACAGAATTTTTTTTTCCTAGATACTGATACTAGAATTATGCTTTTAAATAGAAACAGAGTAAGCCACCAAATAAGGTGCAGAATTTTATACAAATAATTTTAACACTGGAGGTAGAAACACTGTTTTTTATACAAAATTTAATATGTCATATGTTTCCCGGGGAATAAAATATCCATATATAATATGTAGCATATCTAGAGACATTTCCGTGCTTGAAAGCATCATCTTTATATTTTGGTTTAGCTTAAATTTTTTCTCTTAAAATTAAGTAAAGCTTTATTTTTTAGTGTAGTGTTAAATGTACAGAATTTTTTTACAATTTAAATAGAAAACTTTCCACACCTTTACATGAAAAGTTGAGGAAATAACTGAAATTAAAGGTTTTTCTTAGGGTCAGTTAAAAGGCTTGTAATGATTACTATTTTACCTAATACGGAACCATTAATTAAAAGCAAGGAGCTTCTGATTTTTAGTATTTTCCTAAATCTCAGTGAAAAATATTCCAATTTGTTCTGATATGCTTTGAAAAATGCCCAATATAAGTAAATTCATTTCCTAAAATCTTAGCGAAATTTTCCCATTCGCATTTACATTACACATTCCAATGAAACTGTTCACTGGAATTTGAATTCTGTCGAATTACCGGTGTTCAAATATATAAAAACTTTTAAGAGCGTATTTTTAGAATTGGATACCGAGAGGATAAAATAAATTATGGATTATTTAGATCATAGCAAAGCATTTCATTGCTATCTGCCTAAAAGAAAGATTACTTTCGTGGAGAAATTTCCAAAGGAACTGACTGCTTTCCTTTGTTCCTGATTTTGATTTTAAAGTTAAAATAATATAATTGTTTTTGTTTTGCTTCTGCACTGAAGTGTTTGTAATAATTGTATTTATGATTATTTTTCTTTTAGTTGTTTCTTTATTCCTTGTTCAAATATAATCAGTTAAACTTGTGCATTTCAACTTCACCTTCATTTTTTGTTTAATATACTTCATTTTCTCTTTAAAATTTTATTGAGAAAAATATAAGAAACTTTCTTTAAGTAATAGTCCTTGTTTTTATCTAATGCATTAAAATATCAAAAAATTACCGTTAACAAGAAAATGGAAATTTAATTACTTATCCCAAAGATTATTACCACATTTCACTCACCCGTCAGCATTTTGAGTCCTGTAACCACTTTGCAGGATGAAATAAGCTGTTTTATAAACAACAATGGCGCTGCACTACCTGTGTGCCAAATGTTTAAATTCTCCTGCGAAGTACTATATTAAAGTCTGCAGTTATGTTTCTGGAAATTCGAAAATTATACTTGCAACAGAATTCTAATTACATGAATTCTGATTATGTCAGACATCTAATAAACAGAATTGCTTCGCAGTTGGTGGTCTATAATTTCATCTAGAAGGTTATCCCCCAAACTTGATTTACCAAAAGAAGTTTGTTTTGATTGACGCTGTTATTTAGACATATTGATGTTTAGTCACGATTATTTTCATTATAAGCATCTTTACGTCTTTTTGTTTCGTATCAGAATCACAAGATGTGTAATATTTAATCGATTTCTTATGCAGCAATGCATTTTTCATTAACATTTAAGGATATGATTTGAATTTTTCATTAACTTTTGACTTTTGGAACTTTTGAATCAATTTAACATTATAAATATCTTGGCTGCAATTAGTCTGCTTGTTAAAATTATTTCGTATTTTATTTTATACGAATAATGCATATATTTTTCCGAGGCCTGTTAGCAATGCAAAGTGACATGGAGATTGAGTGGGGCTAGCTGCATGGGGTTTTTGTGATTTTTTTCTATGCGTTAAGTCCATGAACATTTATTTTCCTAGAGATGTCCTTCATCAAGAGCAACCTCAAACTGTCTAAGGAAAGGCATCCCATCTCTTAGACAGGTAACATTTACTTACTTGGCCATGATTAATTAATCCTGTCTATCCAAACCAGATTTCTGTCCCTGACGCTGATGCAGGCTTATTAGTAGCTTCACACTAACTTTCAGACCTAGTTGCTAGCCTGACATTAATACTAACTTTGGTACTTAATTTATACTAACTTTATCTAAAATTAGGAATACTAAATTTGGTAACTTAGTACTAGTGTTAAGTCTGAGATGATACTTTTTCATATACATTTCATATACTTTTCTAGTTTAATTGATACTTATCGCATGTATATACTACATAAACTGTAGGATATTTGAAAAATTTCATTATTGCATTAAATTATTTAGATTTCTTTATTGCATTAAATTATTTAGAGTGTGACAAAACATGCGATAGCTGTCTGCCTAAGAGGGAAAATGCCTTACTGGAGCACTGTCGAGAAAAACGTGGCTCTTATTCACGTTATACATGGGGAAATCCGCGACAATCCCATTCAGTTAGCCCATTCACTGGAATTTGATGGTCGGATTTGTTCGAAGTAACAGTAATCAACGGTTTAAACACACCGATTTGGGCTTTTTCAGCATTTTACAACAAACTATGAAAAATTTAAATTAAAACTTTTCCTATTACAAATACTGCTGTAACGAGGTAGAAGGGAAAAGAAATATTTTCACGTAAATTTATGAATAGTTTACATGAACCTCAAATCTCAAGAAGAATGGTTGCATCATTTCAAGATGGACACTACAGAATACGAAATGCGGTTATTTATCTCTTAAATGTCTACCATGATTGATGACCGCAGCGCACTCACGTTTCCTCACTTCTAAGCCTATGTAAGCCTCAGATGATGATGAAGTAATAGTTCATGCACTGAATGTGAATGAAATCGAAATGGAAACTTTGTATTTCACAAGTTAAAATCCGAAAAGAGGGCTATTTTCATGTGTAAATATTAAGATCTTAAAAATAATTAAAAAGATAAACAGAAGAAAAGTTCTTTAAAGAGAAAAAAAGGTGGGTGAAGTGGACGCTATCAGTGTTTACGGTTGCACGTAATGTTTTGGAAAGTGAGAGTAATTATAAGCAATCTATGAGAGATCGCTGAGCAGTCAAAAATGTTCGTTTTCTAGGTGTATTTGACTAGTTAACACTGATATTAACACATCGAAAAAATTATTCGAGAGGGATTGAAAAAGAAGATTTGAACAATGGACAAGACACGGGTACTTGGTTATTCATTTTAATTTAAGACATTATTCGATTCATTAGCAATTTGGGGCTTACTAATTATTTGTATAACTCTACTTTAAAAAATGAAATTACAAATTGCAGGTCGTTTGTAAAGATGCAAGCCACATTTAACATGCCAAACAACCGCAGTTCACTTAAACTAGCTATATAATATTGTATCACGCCGAGAAATCGTAGTTTTGTATTGGTTGAATGAGAAATATATTTCTAATGAAATTCAGGGAAATAAGTTTTAATGAAATGCAACAAAAACTGTACGTAATTAGGAGGGTAGGCCGTACAAGGAAGTCATGTGATATCTGCATCAGATTCTTTTGTTTTAATAATGCGTCACATCGAGCAACATTAACAATTTCCTTAATGCTTGAAAACACAAAGCTTACTTAGACCATGAACTTTGTACTGGAAGATCTGAGCTTAGTACAGTCTTACCTGTAACAAATATCCTCACATAACAAGAATCAGACTTCCAATATATTTCCAAAATCAAGTCCCATATGTTTATCTACTTACATAAAAAAGCAAAATTTCCAGTACAAAGATCTCCAACATATTAACTCTATTGTAGTTACGTTTCCAGTATTGAGATGAGTATACTCAATAGTTTATTATTATATTATGTAACTTCGTCTAATTTTATATTACTATGATCTAATGTTTAAATTTAACTACTCCGATGTATAACTGCTGTGTTCTTTAGGAGAGAAAGCATACAGTCAATTTCACTTTTTCATACTCTAGCTGGTTAGTGTAATGGGGCAACACCTGTTTCATTCTGTAATGAAGATTCTGATATCCCATGCACCTTTACCTGCTTACCTGTGGACTATGGTTTGGCCGTCGCTAGCCTTCAATCCGTAGGTCACTGTTGACCAACATATCTTTGACAGTCACCCTCGGTTTGATTTTATTTTAATAATCTATCTAACTTAATAATTTTAAATACTTAAATTTAAATTTGATTAAATTTATTAAATTTCATTTTAAATTGATTTTAAATACTTTGAATTTATCAAACTGATGTTACTTTTGAATATATGCAGCGTTTATTTTAATTGATGAAAAGTGTTTGCAATACCATGTATTAGGCGCCCATTTACAAAATCGTTTAATTTTCAGTTGTATATCTACTCAATATTTTCATAAAAGAACAGCATATCAAATTGTTTTTCCCCTTTTGAAGCAAAGCTTTTGTCTGAAATTACACTTCAGATTTCCGGACCATCTACTATAAGCAGGTTTGACTGGGAATTCATTGCAATGTTTCTACCTCACTACAATGTGACTTAATGTAAAAAAGACAAGATAGGAATCCAATGAAGTAATTAAGTTTTAAATGACTTCTTTATTTTACTAATTATTTCACTTTTTCACTAAATTGTATTCTTAAGAAAAGCAGGAAAAGTGGACTGGGGGACAAGGGTAAAAAATAACACATTTTACTTTTCCAACTTTCCCTTTGCTGGTAATTAGCCAGGGAAAGTAAAATAGTTAAAAATATTCTATCTCAAGACTAGCAACATATGTGAGAACTCGCAACTTGGCAAGGCCCCTGAATCATTCTTTGAGACAATGTCAATATAATCAAACGTAAAGCCTAACGGGACACAAAATATAAAGAATTACAAAAATTGTTCTAACACAGTTTATGTTTCTGAAGTTAACATAATGAGTGCAATTTTTTAAAGTGTGCACTTGAGCCTTTCCAGTAAGCAACAATTTTCCAGGCCACTGGATGATGAATGCCCTGGTAGCGTAGCATAACATTACTTACAAAAAAAAAAGGACCACCATTTTTTCCAAATCTTTTAGTTTTTGTGCGGAGCACCGCTTAAAAGTATTTCACCGAATTCCTATACCGTGTATTCTGTAAAATAAAAAGTGTGTATGTATGTATGTATGTGCGTATAAAAGTGTAATATTTATTTATTTGAGAGTACCAAAACCTATTTCGACAAAATTAAATCAAAATAGCAGAATACTTCTGAATATGCAATATGCACAAAATCCGTGTCAATAAAATCTGTGCATGAAAAAATAAAAGTAAAATAATACTCATCTAGCGAGTCCCCGACCATGTTAGTCTTTTAAGTACCCAAATTTTAATGTACGGATATTTGTGTTATGGAAGTTTTTTAAAAAATCTGATGTGGCCAGCCCATGATTTCTCGCCTATTCCATATTAACACATGGAGTTAGAAGAATAGCTTTAAGTAAACTATCACTTTCAGTTAACCGTTTGTAAATAAAATCTAATTTGCTTATAAGTTTCATGGGTCAATATTAATTATAATCACTAGTCATTTTTATAATTCTATTCCTCATACAGTAGACAGTGACATCTATACGTACTCGTATACACATCATTTCTCTTGTTTTGATTTGAAAAGATCGCATCAATCATAATACATCTTCTGGTCATATGTACTGCTTCGGATTCATAACTCAATGACTTAATGGTCACAAGAGTATTAAAAGCAACATATCGTTAGAATTCCAAATAGAGTATTAAGTGTTGCCATTCATTTCTTTATATGCTCGCTATATTACTTTAATTTGTTGTTAAAAATAATATATAATGGTAACATATGGTGGCAGCATCCTTTTATATGAAAACGTTGCTTCGATAGAAAAGTAAAATAAACACAAAATTTGAGGACTGGAGTTGATAATTTTAATTGCTTCATAACGACAACTCCTCTTCATAGTGAGTTATTCTCGTTGCATTTAACGCAATTCTAAGAATACGTTTAATGCTTATAAATGTAATATGTGGTTTTCCTTCACATACCTGTTTTAAATACCACATTTTTGAAGCTTTAGATTCTTTCATAATATATTTTTTACGAATGTCTGTTCAGAGCTTCGAGTAAAATATCACTTCCCGCTTATCAAGTTCAGCCAAAATCTGATATGTTGTTTCCATCGATATAAAAGTCTTAAAACGTTCTGGATTAAATTCTAATGTAGATTTTCATTAAAAGCTGTTATGGGCTTCAAGTGAAGTTCCACTATCAGTTGTCCATTAACAATTCTTATCGGCTTCATGTAAAGTACCACTTCCAGTTAACGACTGTTACCAACTTCCTATAAAATACGACTTCAATTTGTCCAGTTTTACTCAAAATCTAATCATCTGTTCATATGACTGAAGACAATTTAAATACAGAAAACAGCACGTTTTGGAAACTTCATATGTAAGTTACCATGGGCGAAATAATTGTTACACACAGATAGACATCATTCTAAAATTAGTAAAAACGCCTTGAGGTGAGCTTAATTTGTGCTTATTCATCGAAAATTCACTATCGAATTTTTGAACCGAAAATATTACGTTCTTTACCTATGCTTATAGATTGTCTGGAGAAAATGAACGAAATATAAAAAAATATATTGTTGGTTTCGAATAATTCAATAAGGACTCGCCAGCAATCGAGTGAGGTTTTTTATTGCGTTTCGACCAAGCACACTTTCTAAACGAAGAAATATAAGATATGCTAAAGCGATCTTAATTTTAAATAATTATCAGTCAACGTATAAATATACGCATGATTCCACTGTAAGTTGTTCAAAGCATTTTAACTTACTGAAATTATGATTATAGAAAAGAGTATGAAATCACACAAACACACTCATCTTTGAGATTCAAATTTCCAAATAGATATAAGGAGGAAATATCATTGCCATATATGACTGGAGTGTGCTTTTTCGAAATGCAGTTCAGTTAATTTTTATATCGTAAGAATCTTCATCCCATATGCTACCCTTCTTGAATATTTTTAATTAGTAAATTTTTTTATATATTTTAATTATTTAAAAAAATGTTCGTAACAAATTCCCATACATTAAGTACTTAAAAGACTAGAATGGCCTGAGGGATGTTAGAGAAATTATCATAATTTATTCAATTTTTTCCATGCACATATTTTATTTACGCATGTATTGTTGCCCTTCCGACACACTGCA
>KK120343.1:436170-447970 GCA_000611955.2 Stegodyphus mimosarum
TTTTTTGCCTTTAGTTAATCTGCGTGCAATTGTTTGTAGAATTATCAACAGTTTAAAAACTGTAAGTTACTGTGAGTTAAGCTTAACGAAAAGCCATTTGTTTACATTTGAAACTCAGTACAATAACAAATCAAGTCAGTTTTTGTAGTGTCTTTTTGTCGAGTGGCACCAAAAGTATACTTTCAGTATTGTTCATAGAAAAATCTGTCTTCTTGCACGCTGGTTGAATTACTTGCTTTTTGCGTAGAAATTCTAATTTTAATTGTAAAACTTCTTGCAACTGTTTTAAATCTATTTGGTATTTTAAGTTTTTCTGTATTGCAATTTTAATTGTAAAAATTTTCTTCAATGTAATTTTAACTGTAAAATGTTTTTTGACTCTTTTTTTCTATTTGGTATTTTATATTTTTCTGTATTTTACAAATTTTAATGAAGATGTTATGAATTTTATGTGTTTTTGCTTTTCCGCGAAGTGAGAACTGAATTGATTGAATGAGAAATATAACTCTAATGAAATCCGAGGAAATACATTTAAATGGAATGCAGCAAAAAATGTGTATAATTTAATAGGCCATACAAAGAAGTCATGTAGTGTCCTCGTCAGATTTTTAATTTATGGGTGTATTTACAAACAAAACTAAGAACCAAGAATTAGACATTAAATATGCTTTTAACGGTATTACTTAATAAAGATTTCATTATTCTAAATCTTTTGTTTTTAAATCTTGGAAGTTCTTAAGACCCTAAATAGTGACAAGTGGATGGATTAAAACCTTTGGAAACTGTGACCTGCAGTCGTGTGGTAGACAAACCTGGTTTAGACTTTTGCATCGTCAAAAGTGAAAAAAAGATAAAAATTTTTAAGAAGTCAGTGCATGCATAGCTTTTAATTCCTCAAATTTGTTACAGTATAAGCTGTGTAATTTAAAAAAAAATCTTTTGCTTTAACATTGCCAAAATTTTTAGATTTATTAGTTAACCAGGAAAGGTAAGTAAAGGCAGGGTCATCTACAGCGAGACATGTCTGGAAAATGTAACTGGCAACATATATGCGAATACTGATTGGGAACGCGTATGAGAATTGGCAATTTGCAAGGACGTATGGATGCTTAATAGTACGGTAGTGTAACGATAAGCAACGTACCATATGCAAAGAGACACAGAAAAAGGGGAAGATGAAAGATGCAGGGAAAGAAATATTTTATTAAAATCTCTAAAAATTATACTGTGCTGTTGAGATTTTTTAAATCAAACAATACTAGTTCAGAGCATGCACATTAATCGCCACGCTCAAAACAATGTCCATACGAGTCTTACTTTAAGATCTGGAGTTTCATTCTCTATTTCACTTCCTTCTCTTGAACAAAAAGGAGAACATATGGAGATATTTAATATGATTAACATAAATATTCGATCCGTTATGTCACTTATTTATTTCGTAAGCCTTCACGAGAGGTTTCCTCAAACCCCCATTCCGAGATTGATGTTTTTCTACAAACAAATATCTCATCTCGAATATCATATATCCCTCCAACCTTGTGGGTATGATATCAGCAATTCATTAGTCTGCTTTGGCGAGATATTCTAAGCTGGAGCCCTAAGGGAAGTGGTGAGGTGAAAAAAGGAAAAACTGCTATTCGGGCGCCTACTCTGTCCATGGTCGAACCAGTTTAACCGGCTCATTGCTCGTCCAACTCCTAAAAGTCAGGTCTTCGTCGGATCTCGTTATTAAGAAAAGTACCGAAAACAGTTCCATGGAAAATGCATTTTATCTTCTTTATGTGAATTCACTTCAATCTTAATAGCGTGTGAATACGCGCGGGACAATTTACTTTTTAGTTGTTTTGTTTTCTTCTTTCTGATCCGGTTTATCCGACTCGCCGAATGTTTTGCAAATGAGAAGTTCTTTAAAAGTGAACTCAGAAACTGCCATTAAAACTCAGGTGAATTACCTGACTTTCGAAAAGGGAGAGTTTATTGTTTATGTATATTTCCAATTCTTTAAGATGTGCTTAGACTACACTATCTATGTAAATAATACTTATCCTGCAAGACGAGGAAACTGAGAGAAAAATGTTTTCGTTTTGTTGTTTCTTACATTAAAGTAGATGAGAAATGAAAAATAGGATGTTTGTTCAAGGCATACTCAGATTTTGCTTTTGTGTACAAACATGAATATTTCGATGTTAGATACACATACCTATCTCAAATTAGATATGCATACCTAATTTAGTATTTGGATTATATATCTCATTAGATATAGGTACCTAATTTGGTATTATACTGTTCTGAAATGTACGTGTACGTTTAAAAGAGATATTATAGCAGCATCAAAACGAACAACAGTACAATTTAAAAAGAATGCATCAGAAACAAAATTTAATAAATGAAAAAAAATTAAAAAAAAGAAAGGAAAAGAAAATCTGAAATGATTCAGATTTTAAATTACGTCCAAAGGGGCCTTTTTTTAACATTTTGTGTGTTACCTTTGTTTATTAAATATCATATTCTTCGCACTTAAACCATAAAATCCAGTTAAAGAACAATATCACAAAATAATTTTAAACTGAGCATATCTTTAGAATTTCCTATACACAGTTTCACTACCTGGAGATAAAGACATAAAAATGTTTTTCTCTACAACGTTGCCATTGCTTGCTTTGAATTCCTTGAGTTTGTTAATCAAAAATTTGTTAACGTTTTACAAAATATGAAATAGATGATAAAAAAAACTCCAAATTTCAAATTTGGGCTTCCAGATGCCCATATTGGCAGCAGGATTACGTCATTCAAAATTCGATGGCGCCTAGGCACCGTCGTTTTATCACAATGCGAGAAACATACATATATTTATGCACGTTCTTCATTATTTAATTTCTTTCAATATAATACAAGGCTGCAATATTTTGTGGCAACAATTTGAAAAGTGAATCGACATTTAATGTTTCCGACGCAAAATCGCGAAACGAAAACAATAGTCCTTCAGGGACAAAGCCCCTTTGGACTAAAAATATCTAATGGAACAAAATCTTTTACTGATATAGAGGATGATTACATATTTTTTGAACGATTTTGGGACCATTTAAATAATGATTTAAATGAAAAGAGCGCTTTTTTAAATGTTTGTTCTGGCAACCTTTTTTCTGGATTGTAAGTCTGCATCGTGATTTCCATGACAGAAGGGCTTCTTGTAAAATTTCTAGGGGTACTGATTTCCATTCCTCTTTCACTATTTCCACAGTCCGTCGCGGTGGCGCTGCGCTTAGAAAGGTCCTCTTTCAAGAGACCAAAGACGCTGTAGTCTACAGGTGAAACGTCGAGGAACTTCGCAGGAATACTTTGAAAAGGTATTTATGCAAACTGCATCTGTTTTCACCTTTTCAAGGAATGCAGTGGTACTTTTCAAAATATAAATTGTTGATTTGTCTTGATGAAATTTCACCCTTTGAAAATCATTGAGATAAAGAAATGGAATTTCTTCTATAAGTATAGGATGCAAAACTTTCTCTTGATACTACGTTGAGCTGATTTTAACATTTTCTTATTTTTATTTTCCATTGTAAGAGAATCTTACAAGAGTCGTTAGCCACAATCACATTTCCTTACTGAAACTTTCTTTGCATTGGCGGAACAAGCTATGTATATTTTTTCTCTTCGTTTTCGATATTAAATAGACCTCTTCCTGGTTGCGGTCATTTAGGTAAACCCATGTTTCATCAAGGGTCACAATGCATTTCCATTTATTTACCGCTAAATAGTTTTCATACAGGGTTCTACAAATTGTTCTGCCTTAAGCCACATGCCTCGGGAAAAGCTGAAGAACGTTATGTTTTTTAGCTTTTTTAAGTTGTAAATCTTTGTTTGTTACTTTATTTATTGCTGCTACAGATGCATTTAAAGACGCTGTAGATGATTTCTGCGCCGGTGGTTTTTATTTTGTTACCAGCCATTTATGTTAGAAACAGTACACATCTTTCTCCAGCACTCATCTGGGGTCGTAGAAGTAATGATTCACGGGGAGTTAGATCTTAATACCATGCATTCACAATGGTTTTAAATTTTGGAACAGGAATATTTCTCCTCGGAAAGCGCATAAACATGTCCTTCAATCTACAGTTTCTTTATATGCGAAATTTTGAAAGAAGAATAAATTTAAAAGTGACAGAAGAATTTTCATATTTCAAATAATAAGCTATTGTCAGAAATTTTTATTCCAAAACACTCCCTTTTTTAAAATTCTTTCTCGAAATCGTTCTAAAAATATGTAAAGAGTAGCTCTAACTAATTCTGATTTAACTACTCGTTTGAAAATAGAGGCCAGCCTATAATAAACTCTAAATAACGAATAACAGTTTTTCTTTCATTATTGTTATTATTTTTTTGCCTTTCTTAACATTAAGTGCAATTTATGAAATTCTGCTAAGTTGAGTTTGAAAAAAAAGTTCTGGCAAATGGAAGTCATTGTTAAACTCAACTATTAAGCACTCTATCCAAGAAATTCTCTATAACTCTTCTTAAAATTGCGTTGTTAGAGCTCTTCTTTAATTCTTATCAGAACTTGTTGACTGCAAATTTACTAATTTTAAATTAATGGTTCGTGAATTATTTACATACGCCTTTAAATATATAAAAAAATCTGCGGCTGTTAAATATAATGGCCCATTAAAATTCAAAAATCGGAGAATTTTGCGATTGAAAAAAACATTCATTACTTCTCATTGGAAATGTTGAATAGATTGGTAATTTGCTTTAGCTCTATGCGCATTCTGAACATTATAAAAGTTGTCATATATACTTTCCGTCGACATAATAAAGTGTTGACTTTCAAAGTAAAATTAACACTTTATGTTAGCTTGGTGGTGAACATTTCCATCATATAATCTTTAAGTCTTTGCTACATTGTCCTAAAAAGAAGTAGAAAAAAATAGTCAAAAAGAAATCTGAAAGCTTTCAGATTTTACATTATGCCCAAAGGGGCGTTTTTTTAATGTATTGTGTGTTACCTTTATTTATTAAATAACATGTTCTTCGCACTTAAACCATAAAATTCAATTCAACACCAATATCGCAAAATAACTTTAAAATGAGCACCTCTCTAGAATTCCCGATTCAGTCTCATGCGCTGGATATAAAAATGTTTTTTCCCCGTACACTGTTGCCATTCCTCGCTTTGGAATCCTTAAAAAAAATTCTTTAACATCTGACAAAATATGAAATAGATAATAAAACAAATTCTAAATTCCAAACTAGGGTTTCCAGATGCTCATATTCAGTGGAGAATTATGTTATTAAAAATTTGATGGCTCTAGGTGCCGTTGTTTTATCACAGTGCGAGAAACATTCATACATTTATGCAGATTCTTCATTATTTGATTCCTTTAAATATAATACAGGACTGTATCATTTGGTGACAACAGTTTGAAAAGTGAATCAATGCAAAATACCAAAACGAAATTAATAGCCCTTCTGGGTTAACACCCTTTGGGCTAAAAATCATTTAAACCTAGATGCTCTTTATGCTCCACTTTTTAAATTCTGAATTCCGTAAGAAATAAGAAAATTCATCTTTGCATTAACACAGCTAAAACTTCTACCGCGCAATATTGTCTGCTTTCTTCCATAATCTTAAACTTTAAGAGACTAATGCATGGAATTTCGATTAACTGCAGCTATATTTTTGATTTCGTCTTTTCATAGTATGTGTTACCTTACAACACATTTTCTAATTTCTGTTAGCAACAAATGCCTGTTCGTTACAAATAAAGACCAAAAACACTAAACTATGCTATTTGAAACTGACTATGCGTAAGATCTTTCGTTTATCTTCGATAATATAAAATTGCTTTCTCATCAGAATAACAAGGTGAATCATTTAAAAAGAGATACTTTATCTGTAGTTATTTAAAATGTTTTGCGATGAAAGCATTTTTCGTACTGTAAGACTGATAAATAAAATACGTATCTGAATTCTAAAATATATCGAATGCAAAATTTTGAACTCTACTTTTTGTGTGTTATCATCTGCATCTTAAATAAAATTTGAAAGATGTAGTTAAATGTATACACTATATCAAACTCAAAGTTATAGATTATATAATCCCTTACATATGTTTCTTTTTTTTTAGCCGCTGTATTCTATTATGAATTTTGTACATAGGTAAATAATTTTATCTTATTATATCTAAAATTGTAATTTTCTTTGTATAATATAACATGAAATGCCTCAAGAAACGAAACATTGCCAGAAAAATAAGATTACGCCCGCAAGTGTATTTAACATTGAGGTAAATGTTTATCTCGCTAAACTGGCGAGATTTCGCCAAGTTGGCAATGATTTTTTGCGACTACTTTTTGTAGCCAAATTTGGTAAGTAGTCGCTAAAAGTTGCCAAACTTGACGACATTTTGATCCGGTCCCTTTAGTACCCATGTAATTGATACTGCAACTGAATAATTGTTATTGATTCCTATATGCATCTGCAACCGTATCCTGCCCTTATATGTAACTTTAACTGCATCTGCCTTTTTCGAGACTTGAAAGATACTAGTAGATTTCTCGACGGCCAGAAGAAAACTATGTAAGCTTGGAGAGAGTAGCCACTCTCAGGTTTTAGTTCAGAGTGGAATTCGCAGTACTGAGAAATCTCCGTGTGAACTTCGCTCTTTAGATGTGCATTCAAACTTGTGCTGAACTCCTTTAGTTTGAAGTGGTGACTACTAATTGCACTCTGTCATACGAAGCACTGTACGAGTACTTTTGTCAAAAGTTCAAGAACTGTAAAGCGTTTCTTTTGGGAAAATAAATTTTATCAGGTTCTGTACGCATTCAATCCATTACGAACTCATACGCACGCAACAATACTTTTTTAACATTTTGATACTTTTTATTTATGTTCTTCAACTTCCAAAACAAAAACACACAATCAAACGGAGTTTTTGAAATTTTCAACTGAATTTTTGTTTCATTTAACATTTAAAATTTTATTTTTGCCAGATGGTTACAAAAAATATTACTTTTAATTAAGAATAAAAAGGAACTGTGTGCATGGTTTTCTGAATAACTTTTTATTTATAAATATTTTAATGGAAAATTCTTCTTCAAGGTAATCATGCTAATCTGAAATTCATAGATTGCAAAGTCATTTTTTTATTAATCACTTTTAATAGAAGTCGTAAAATTTTTAATGTCTTATTAATTTTTCTAAGTTTGAACTTTGCATACGAGCTATTGAAACAGGAGATTTCGCAGACAAATATGTACAGGTATCAAATGTAATATATACCTGGGAATATCTACTCTGCAACATTCTATGCCCGTTAGTAATAATGATTAATATAAAAAAACTAAACCAAACTGATTCTAGATTAAATCTTAGTTTAACATTCTTATGTTTATAGCCTACTCAATATGATTTACCGTTTTCGTACTGAATTAAAAACCTAGAATTCTAAGAAGCAGAGTCAAGACGTAATACTAAAGTAAAAGCTTTTTTCAAGTACTACGTATAGGTGCAAATAAAAATATAACAAAACAAATTCACCACTTCTTGTGGGATGTAAAATGCTTAAATAAATACAACATAATAAACAGATTTATTATCTACAAGTCCGGCTTCAGATTTAGCGATATTTAAACAAAAAGAGCTAACAACAACCAGAAAATACCCCCGAAATCAGCACAGCTAAACAAACAGACAGTTCAGGAAAGAAACAGCTTTCCAGGAGCATTCAAAACCCTCTATCTCTAAATTATTGGCTTTCCCCGTGCGTAACATGTATACGAGTCACATTTCCTTAGAATGTCTTTCACAAAGGCGTCCCTTCCCTTAGGCAAATAGCCCTTGAGACTTACATAAACCAACAAATCAACTCTCTGAATTATATTCGCTCGCAATTTAAATCTTACCTAGTTTATATTCTTGTGAGGTTGAGGGGAATAAATAGAAATAAAGGCAAAGAATTAACATAAAAGTAATGTTTTAATCATAATTAACTTGTACTAATGTACAAATGTACGAAATTAAGAAAACTCTTGTTCTGTACACTTAAATCAACTTTGAAATCTTAATAAAGTTATGTTTGAAAGGATAGTCAACTTCAATAACTGACAGAGTTGAAACTGTTTTAAAGCATTTATTGTTGAATTGTTTTAAAGTATTTATTGTTGAAATTGTTTTAAAACATTTATTGTTGAAATTGTTTTAAAGCATTTATTGTTGAAATTGTTTTAAAGCATTTATTGTTGAAATTGTTTTAAAGCGTTTATTGTTGAAATTGTTTTAAAGTGTTTATTGTTGAAATTGTTTTAAAGCGTTTATTGTTGAAATTGTTTTAAAACATTTTATTAATTTACTTTTAATATCAATTCATAGGAAACACTCATAGGTGCGGCTCTGTGACAAGTGAAAGATGTTCTGCGACTTTAAGTGAGTTAATTCTGAGCTAGTGTGTCGGGGGATTGCACAGGTAAGATCTTGATTTCACTTAAGTGAGTTTCATTTCTGAAAGTAATCGCATCATGTTTCATCTTCAGCAACCTACTTTCACTTTTAAATGCGACACTCTCTGGATAACAGTTTTCATTTTAGTAATTATGTTTTTATTATCTTAAGGATGTGTGAAAATCGTAAAATAATAATATAGTCGTAATCGATTGTTGCGTCAGCAGTTCATTTTATGACTCTATCAACAACTGATGCCTTTAAAATAATTGAGGCATATCTGTTGTAGTTAGTAAAAGAATGCTTCCAGGCCAAAGAGTTGATCTGGTTAACCAACCTTTTCTTCCTTTCTTTTTTTTTTTTTTAATAAATTTTTTATCCAAAGTTCACAAAAATTTAAAAGTAGATATTTATTTTTTCGAATAATACTTCGTATTTGGGATTCATGTCTTCGTAATTGTAAATATTATCTAATGAATTTCTCTTTAAAAATACCAAAAATACAAATTTTTGTTCTTTATAGTAATGTATAATTTAATGCCCTTTCGATTACCAGCAATAGTTCTTTATTAATTTCTCGTGTTCCCAATCCATTAATTCATCTTTTAGTTCATATCATCATATCACACTCAAAATATGTTAAGGTAAACCTCATCTTTCTCTTTTTTTTTCATATTGTTGCTTTATTCGTACGGAATTTCCTCCTTCCTTACCGCGTGTATTCATGCTGTAATTGGAAGCACGTCCGGCTGGCGACTCAGAGCTCCAGAATTTGAATTCTGATGAGGTCGCTGCTCATTTTTCATTGCTCAAAACAAAAGTAAAACACAACCAATAAAAGCTTATGATTCGTGGTTCGGGCGCCACTTTATGTAGTGGAAGATAATTCGTCCCCATCTCGATCTGGCAACTGGATCCCCTCCTTTCTAGTTGCTCTTTAAGTGGGAGAATATAAAGAATTTTCTTCTTCCTTACCATATGCCTTCGCGATGTAACTGGAAGCACATTCGGTTGGCAATTTGTAGGTCCAGAATTTGAGCCCCTAGGAGGAAATTACTGATTTTTCATGTGTTCTGCTTCGAAATAAAACCTGATGACTCGACAAGTTTATATAATACCTATATTTTAAGCAAAAATATAAGTATCTTCTACGGGTGTTACTCGAGCCACTTCGAGGACTGTTGAACTCAGTGTAATCGGAATTTAATAATAAAATTACATTCGTATCGTACATACCGAATCGTAAAATGTATCGTACATACCGAATCGGTTGAATACTATAATTTAGTCATATATATATACATATATACATATATATATATGTGTGTGTGTGATAATTTCAATGAGCATAGAAGGAGGAATTAGCTTGCAGTCGTCGTAGCTGAGCGTGAAGGCTTACAGATGAAGATTACAAAACATGAACTTGAAGAATTTCCAGTCTTTATTTTCACACATATAAAATCATCTCCATAGATGTTTATCTCATCATAATGAAATCCTATACATTTCTATGATTCAATCATAATGAAAGATGATAAATTGCTATTTACATTGATTCTTAGAATTAAAACGCAGGCACTTTAGACGGGGAAGCAAAGCGAGGAGTTACTAGCAAGGTGGAAGTTAGCAGAAAGGAATGACGTAATTAACTCGTCAGAGTATTTATACCAGAGTAGGTGTGGTTCTAAAGACACTGTACTTATTTTATCCGTAAGTTTTTATTTTGTGTGTCCCAGGCCTGTGATGTCTAGCTGTCCTCTCTTGTCACCCCTTATTGCCTATGTCCTTGGAAAACCAAGCCTAAGGAAACAACATAGTCATACGCCCCAGGGCACCACTTCAACTCAGCTGGACAACGTCGTACCTATTGTATAACAGAGGAACTTGGAGTTTTAGAGACAAGATATGATTTGCTAATATTAGTTTTGGTTTGCACTTTTCAAGCAGCGTTACGTAACATCTAAAGATCTCGAATTCGGGAAAACAGATGAATACAGGGGGAAATCACCAAATTGATTTCCCCCTATATTCATCATATATATCTATTCAAAAATCACCAAATGACCAAAGATCGCCAATTAGTCTTTAAAATAGCTTAGTATTTTCTTATATCTTACAGATATATATATATATGAAATGGTTTCGTATTACCCTACAATCTGGTAAGGTAAGTTACATAAAGCCTGATTTACTGTAAGGTTTACTATACGTTTTCTAACAGTTATTTTAAGTTTTGTATCTTTCTTATCTTATTTTAATTTCAGCTTACAATTTCCTGCCAGAATGTAATTTCAGAAACGCAGATAATGCAAATGAGAATGAGTACTATTTAAGTCGTGACTTAACCGACTTCAACAGAGAGAGTCTGATTTCCTGACTAGCGCGCGTTTGCGTTCTGGCTACATCTCTCTTAGCTATTACTACGCTCGGCCATATCTTAGGCCCTTGCTAGGCTTCGCCGATTTAATTAATACTTAGGGGCCAACTAGTTAGATTCTGATAGCTTCGGCTATATTCTTTAATAGCTTTAGTTAAGCTAGTTATAGTTCAAATTATTAGTATTTAAGTTCAAGCCCGAGTGGCGGCTTTATTGTAAAGTTCCAAGCCGGAACTGATTGTAAATATACTGAATAATAAAGGGTTTTAAACCCTTCTCAAGTCTCACGTGTTCTATTCACACTTAGGCGATTATTCGCTTGTTAAGTGCTTCGTGGGGTTCGGAGTTATAACCTTAAATTTAAAGAGTTGAACCTCACATTACAACTGATTTGAGTATATCAGATAATTTATTGAATATTGTTGATGAAGATATATCTGACCTAAAAAATATTTAAAAAGTAAGCGTGTTAATAAAGCCTTCCGTTTCTGCCTTACCTCATGTGACTCGAGAATAGTTCCTCTATTTTTATCACTTTAAGATAGGAACTTCAAGGTAGTACCGACCCTCCTTTCCTCTACGATTGTAATGTGTGTCGTCATCCGAACAAATCAGAAGCCTCGACCATCTGCCTCAGCAGTCGTTACCATGGTTACCAAGTAAGCCAGAAGGAGAAAAAATAGACCTCGAAGTGCCTGATCTAAAGCAATAGACTACAGAAGACCCCGGACACTCATTTGTCGCGAGTCTAGTGAGTACAGTTCTTTAGCAAGATAATCAAGTTTTGATTTAAAATTATGTTTCTTATTTTTAATCAAGTTTCTTATATGTAGGTTCTTTTCATTTAAGATTATTCATATCTTCATGAAGTATTTTAAAATTTCATATCAAATAAACTATGAAACGGATACTAAAGTTTATCTCGCTTGAAATAGATCTCATTTAAATCCTTTAGTATGTTTCAAAAAAGCTTAATGTGTTCC
>KK120343.1:448023-472678 GCA_000611955.2 Stegodyphus mimosarum
ACGCCTTAAAAATATATTTACCTGTATGCAAAAAAAAGAAAACTAGGCTTTCATAACAATACAGACAAATTAAGTTCATAAAAATTGCTTAATATTCTTAATATTTTTATAAAATCCCGTTTGTTTCTAAACATCAAACATTTTTATTTACAAACTAATTTATTTTTATTTCTTGATATTTTAACATTATTCTTTTCTATTTAAACATGCTTTCACACTTTTATTTTTGAAGTATTTATATTTGTAAGCTCTAAGCACATTATGTTTCAGCTAGTGAGCCTCTGATTCTCAAAGAATGAAATAAGCGAACGCGTGAAATTTGCTACGGTAAGAAATGCATGGGAACAAGAATGAGAGGATAATTAAAAAAGTAGAAAATAAATCCATTCACAAATTTGTATAAATATTTTTTAGGGTGATAAGTTTAAACAAAATTAAACAAATAATCAGAAAATAAATAAAATAAAACCTGAAAGCTTTCAGATTTTATATTACGTTTAAAGGGGCGTTTTCTTAACGTTTTGTGTGTTACCTTTATTTATTAAATATCATGCTCTTCTGGCTTAAACCATAAAATTCAATTCAATAGCAATATCACAAAATAATTTAAAAAGAGCATATCTTTAGAATTTCCGATACGCAGTCTCGCGTACTGGAGATATTTTTTTCCCGTTAAGTATCACTATTGCTCGCTTTGAAAAAAGTTCGTTAAAGTTTTGCAAAATATGAAATAGATAAGGAAACAAATCTGAATTCCAAATATGGGCTTCCAGATGCCTATATTCGATTGGAAGACTACGTCATTCAATATTTGATGCCTCTAGGTACCGGTGTTTTTTCACAGTGCAAGAAACATGCATACATTGATTCAGATTCTTCATTATTTATTTTTTTTTAATATATGACAGAGCTCTAATAGTTGGTGGCAACAATTTGAAAAATGAAACACCGCTTTTAGTGAACCAACGCAAAATGCCCAAATGAAATTAATAGCCCTTCCGGGCAAATTGCCCCTTTGGACTAAAAAGCTAACACTTGAGTGATTTAAAGATTTAGTTGCGGTGTATACTTATTAAGTATTAACTTTTAATTACAGTCCTTTTAGCATCAGAGGTGATATTTCGCTCGATACTTATCAATTTTGTGTTCGAATCATTTTTAAAATTGCTGCCACAGAATATTATACCGATGTATTATTAAAAAAATTAAATAATTAAGAATTTGTTTGTATATATAAATATATAAAAGTATATATAAATCTACGTTCAGTGAAGAATGCTGCGGAGGCCTTTATGTACTATACGTATATCCCTCTTACTATGGATAACGATGGCACCTACAGCCACTGAATTTTTAATACAAGTAGTCCCCCACGCAAGCATCGGCACCTCCTAGCCTGAATTTTCAATTTCGGATTTGTTTTGATTTATTTCATATTTTGTACAAATTTTTTTTAAAAAAAATTGTTTAACAAACTCAGCGATTCGAAAGCGAAAATTGTCAGCACTTCGAAATAAAACATTTTAATCACCAGACTGTTGCCATTCGTAAAAATATAAAATAGTTATTTTTCAATTTTAATCCACAAATTACGCTATTTGAAAGCAATGCTTTTCTACTGCCTCATATAAAATAATTATTATCTCCATGCAGCTACCTGTTGCCAGTTAGTAAGCGTAAGGTATTTATCTTTTTATTACTGACTAGGAAGCCAAATGACTGAAAATCAATAGCCTCAGTTGTAGTATTTTGTAGTAGTTGTAGCAGTTGTAGTATAAACGCAGTATTTTTTCTAATTTTTTTTTGATTAATTTAAATAAAAATGCATTTAAATCAGGAATTATCTATTTAAAAGTATTAAATATTTTTATGAAATAATGCTGACGGGACTCATACAATTCATTATATACATTTTTCTTTTTTATAATAACTCTTTTAAGCAACTGACTGCTCCAGTGGCTATATATTATTCAGAGGAATAATATAGTGACTGTAAAATTATGTATGGCTAACAATAACACTATATTTGTAATTTTAAATATGTGCTATTTTTAAACATTTTATGATTGTACACTTGAATTTTATATTTCAAAAGTGCGAAGAAAGAGCTGCTTAGTAATAAAGCTAAAAAGACAAAAGAAATTGTGCTAGAAAGTGTTAGTCCAAGAGCAGATTGGTAACCTGTGATGCTCATATGCTTAGCATAAAATCCTTATTAAATCCACTGGTGAGATGTTAAAACGTGAATCATTTCAGATTTTGTTTCTTTCTTTTTAAGTATTATTATTCACGTTTGTAAATATTTGAAATGTACAAGCACCTTCATTTTAGTAATGGTGTTAGACTGTTAAAGTCCTCGTTTTAGGTTCTGCTGTAATTTCAGTTCTAAACTACCAAAAGCGAATTGATAAATGCTATCCGGATTTCAGTTTAACTTATTTTTTATAATTTGCAATTGAATTATTGTTAAAGGCGATAACTCAACAAGAGATTAAGACAGCTCTATTGGTAAACAGTTTAGTTGAGAGCTAATTTTTAGTTAATTACACATCAGAGTTACGTGAATATGAAACAGTTTCCCTTGAAAAAATTTTTCATAAAACCATCCACACATTTCAGCAGAATGCCCTTAGCGTTACATAACTTTGTTTTAATTAGTTAACCATTCAGAGTTTCAATAAAAGTCATATTTTTTCTACAACTTCATTATCAGATTATTCATAGTCAGTTATGAAAGCGTGAGTTACTGTGTTAACCCTTTTGCCACCAGAATTTATTACACCCGGCATCCACTAAATATTTCATTTTAATTAACGCCGGCTACATCCGGGTGCACTAAAATGCTTCACGCTGAATAATGCATATTATATTCGGCATCAATTAATTGCTTCACACTGGCTAGAACCGTTTATATACAGTATCTACTAAATGCTCCACATTGAACAACGCCGGTTATATTCGATATCTACTAGCTGCTTCACACTGGTTAGCGCCATTTATATACGGCATTCACTAAAAGCGTCGCTCTGACTAGCGACAATTGCAATAAAGATATAAGAGAATAAGATACCAGGCAAAAAAAAACAACACAAGAAAAAATTCTTGGAAATAATAAAGTATTTGTTTTCAATCTTTTTGTGGAGTAGTACAGTTAAAGATCTGATGCATACACCACATGACTTCCTTGCACGGAATATTAAATTATACGCATTTTTTCTTGCTTTTCATTTAAACTTATTGGACTGAATTAAATCTACTTTGTCGAAAGCGCATAAACCACAATAGAATAAATGCACTGTTTAAAATTCACTGTATTTGTTTACCATAGCGACACCCTGGCTCTAAGTTCCCTTAACAGCGTTACATCTCATTGATTTTGTAACTCAGAATGCAAAAGAATTATGTATATCATCTGAAGAATTATCTAATCGTTGTCACGTGTTCTATTCAAATACTATAATGCATCTAAAACGATGTATAAAAGAAATTAAACAAACAAACAAAAAAAGACAGTTTTTCACAGACGATTCAGTATTTCTTATTCAATTAATTCAGTTCTCACTTCGTGACTAGGCAAAAATACATAAAAAATAAAAATATATCTAAAAAACTAAAAAAAAAACCTCAAAATATCTTCGTATCTCACGTATATTAAAAATTACGAAGTAAATCTTAAACACTTATTTCCTCGAATAAATTTCAAAATGGATTAAGCATGATTTAATTGGCAATAATAAAAGAAGGCGTTATCTTTGTTGTTGTGAAGCTTAGTTTCTCTAGCTTGGCAGCGAATCCACTATTCTGCTAAGTTTCAAATGTAAATAAATGTGGCTCCTATGGTAAAAATAATTAGGATTAGCCGCACTTAAACAAGTTTTAAATTGTTGTTAATTCTGCAAATACTGCATGCAGATTAACTAAAGGAATAAAAACCTTAATCGGAAGATAAGAACAAGATAATTCAATCATTTTTAAAGCAAAAAATGTGCAATTTATATAAGAATAAAAAAACTGAACTCACTGAGCCGAGTAAAATATTGGATATATATATTTACTTTTGGTGCGGCCGATTGCAAACAAAAAAGGAGGTGCACACCTATATGTTATAGCAGTCCTATATACAAAATTTCAACGTTCCGAGGCTACTCGTTTTTGAGTTATGCGAGATACATACATACATATGTACATACGTACGTACAGACACCATGAAAAAATCTCTCCTGAATCCATTTTAAATCAGTTTTATAATTCGTTTAGGCAAATGTAGTCCTTTATTCTGTCCTTACGTACAGATATCAAGCAAAAACATTGTTAAAGCGGATTCGATAACGGTCAAAATGGATATTTTCTTTGAAATATGGTACCCGAAATTTTTCGTGATTACAATACTTCCTTGTAAAAATAAAGCAGTTAACCAGCAATAACATGAAATTCATAAAAATAAGTGACTCAGGTTAGTGAGGACCAGGCTGTAACCAGGTTTAGTTAGTTTCTGCATAATATGTAGAAAAATAAGAAACCAGTGCAGGAGATCTTTAATTCCATCTATGTGTTTCAAATATTAATAAGTTGTTTAAATTTTAGCCTCTTTAAAATGCAGACTAAAACTGGAAAAAAAGGGGGGTAGTTGGTGAGCAAGACTGATTCGGCAAGCTGTGATGAAAATCAATTACATATAACACGCAATATCGAAGAAAAAAATGGTTAAATACGCAACTGAATGCATCAGAATCTGATAAGACTGATGATGTTAAGGGGCAAAGTACGAAATAGTAAAAAATTACATAGATTTCCAGAAAGCGTAGGCCAATAATTACAGCACATTTACACAACAGCAATGGGTAATTCAAACAAATGTAATTTTTCTTGTTGAATATTCATTAATAGAGCACTGATGGCTAGTTCCGCTGTTGCTGTAAATAGTTAGCTGGATTAGTAAAATATTTACAAAAAAAATTTCAGACATCAATTAAATAAATCTGGGCATTTCGTCAAAAGACGAGCTGAAAATAAAATTATGAAACGAGTCAAATGAATAAGTTCGTTGGCTTTTCTTAAATTTTCCACATCATTGAAAAAGCTTAAGAACTATGCAAAACTTTTTTCATTCTTCAATTCTATCTCGTAAATAATGGCAGATGTCATTTGCAGTTAGTTCAGCCCTTTGTTCAAAAAAAGTAGAAAAGGCTTAGCAACGAACAATCACAATTTATCTGACTTGCAGGTAAATGCCTGTCATTATGTCAGATCATTATTTTCCAATACGTCAAAAACCTTTTCCTTCCACGGAAATAAATCCAAATGCATGATGCTGTCAAAAGTGATAATCCCGCCGTGCCATCTGGTGATGGATGCCTTGTAAAAAAGTTTCTTTTCCGTAATGTTTAGAAAGAATTATGTTAAATACGCCTCGGGAAATTCACTTTTCACGAACCCTTGTCCATAATTATTCGTTGCGGATATAGGCTACGAACGTTGTAGCTAAGAACCTTTTGTTGTATTTACTCTTCTACCAAAGCATTTTGTTTCCTGATGTCTTGATGTGATCCCATTTTTTCGACTTACAGAAAATCACGCATCATTCAGTTTCTTTTTCCTTTTCCAGTCTGAAATGCATTTAAAATGAGAAAATTAAACGGATGGAAATGAAATTATTCTTTTGTAAACGTAGTAATGATAGATTCATATGTGAGTACGGTAGATAACATGGAGTCGTATATTATTAAATGTTAATGACGCGAGGTTTCTAGGCTATAAACCGAAAAAGTAATCACAGACGTAATACCTGAAACAAGCGTTTAGCCCATCAAGCTTATCACGCTGAAGAATAATTTAATTACCACAATTTTTTTTTTTGTGTGTGTGCCACGGTATACTTTCAATAATTTCGAAATTTGGCGGCACACATAAGATAAATTTAAAAGAATAATAAGATAAATTTTAAAGAATTTTAGTTGGTTAATCGAATCATATACACCCATAATACATTTTGAAAAAATAGCGTACAATAATAAAATTCAATAAAATATGGAATAAAAATGTGAAATTTGATATTGATGCTTTTCATAACTTTATTTATATTTGAGGATAAAAAGGATAATGCTACTGTCATTTCCTGATCCAGATTTAAGAGCCGTGGATCTTTTTTAGCCCAAAGGGGCAATTTGTCCAGAGGACTATTAATTTTGTTTTCGCATTTTGCTTTGATTCACTATAAACTGCGAATCACTTTTTAAATTGTTGCCACCAAATACTAGAGCCCTGTATTATATTTAAAGGAATTAAATAATGAAGAATCTGCATAAATTTATATTTGTTTCACGCATTGTGATAAAACAACGGTACCTAGAACCATCAAATTTTGAACAAAGTACGTTTTCACCCGAATATCGGCATACGGAAGCCCAAAATTGGAATTTCTTTTCTTATTTATTTCATATTTTGTAAAACTTTAAAGAATTTTTGATTAACAAACTCAACGATTTCAAAGCGAGCAAAGGCAACAATGTATGAAAAAGAAACATTTTTATATATCTCCATCGCGCGAGACTGTGTATCGGAAGTTCTAAAGATATGCTCTTTTAAATATTTTGCGATATTGCTGTTGAATTTAATTTTATGGCTTAAGTGCGAAGAATATGATATTTAATAAACAAAGGTAACACACAAAACGTTAAAAAAACGCCTCTTTGGGCATAATATAAAATCTGAAAGCTTTCGGATTTTTTATTTATTTCGTTTTTATGTTGGTCAAAGCCGAAAGTCTGAATTCAGGCAACTAAGAAGATGTGGAAACACGCTTAAAGCTTTTGTCACATCGTCGGATAATCGTATCTAAGACCAATACAGAACAAATTAATTAATTCTTCTGAATGCTTTGTAATTAAATTTTGGTTATTATACACTGTAACTGGTTCTTTTTCTGCCTTCAAAGTTAATTCATATACACTGAACAGTCCAAGATGCGTAGCGAGTAGTTCGGCCAATCCCTGGAAGTTAGAACCGATTGAAGAAGCTGTCTTCAAATCTCGCGGCATATAAGTGTGCTACGACACACTGCTTGAGAATCACTGGAATCATTAAAATGTGACCAATATTTTGAGATTAGCCTATATGGTGAATTTAAGACTTAGAATTTTTACCCTGAGTGAAAGAAAGCTTATGCAAAAACGAATTCCGAGTTAGTGTTGCCAAACGACGATACACAAGATCACTTCATTTTCGATATTATCAAGTTTCATTATTTATTCAGTACAATGTTAATTAGCTGTTTAAAAAATTACTTTTGATTCTAGATTACTTAAACACATTTTCTGGCAAGTATTATTTTATACTATAAGCAAAAGCACTTCTAATAACCTATAAAACATATCGACTGTAAAATTTTTAATTCCACTTCTTGTGCGCCACTACCTCTCGTATTACCAAAAATCCGATAGTTATAAGGAATTATCAAATTATTTCATGCATGCTTTTGACGTGCAAATGATTGCACATCAAGTTGGCAGTCGAAAGTCCCCGATTCCAATCTTGATAAGAGAACAAAGTAACCTTCTCCAGCTCTCATTCATGGAGCGGAGGATGGGAGACTTTTAAAAAGCTCTGACGGTCGGCCAAAAGTCGGTTAACGGTCAGCCAAAAGTGTTTATAAAGGTTTCTTTGCCTTCTCGCTGAGCTCGCAATCTACCAATCTGCTGTTTCACTCACTTCCTGCTAACCCTTCCTTTCTGTCTTTTTAACTTTATTATTAAGCATCATTTTCTTCCCACTTAACGCCACATACAGTTCAACAGTAAAATTAAAAACAGCACATGTTTAGAATTCCAAACGCAGTGTTAAATGTTCGCATAGATTTTAAAAATTTTTGCAGTCTTTTCTCAGTTCATCATATCAAAATAAGACGCCTTGCAAATTTTTTTTTGTATTTTCATTATTAATATTTATTGGTGTGTTGAATTTATTAATTAATTATCATGTATTTCGCACTTAGGCCACATAAAATTTCATTCAGCAGCAAAACCACAAAATATTGAAAAAGAGCATATCTTAAAAGTTTCCGATACACAGTCTCGCGCTCTGGAGATAAATATGTTTTATTCCGTGCAGTATTGCCACTGCTCGCTTTCATATCGTTGAGTCTGTTAATCAAAAACTCATTAAAGTTTTATAAAATATGAAACTTAAAATTCGAAATTTATTATTCGGGCTTCCAAGTGCCTGTGTTCGGGTGGAGGACTGTGTTATTCAAAATTTGATAGCCCTAGGTCCAATCGTTTTTTTGCAATGCGAGGAACATGCATACATACATACATGTAGACTCTACATTATTTAATTTTTTAAAATAACACAAGGCGATAATATTTGGTGGCAACAATCCGAAAGTGCTACAGGTGTTTATAGAAGACGAAGCAAAATCCTGTTTCGAGATTAACAGCTCATTCGGGACTAACACCATTTTGGGTTAAAAAAGTAAAACTTTTTGCAGTAGCGTCTAAACTAAAATGTGGTGGACGTCTGATCGTCCTCACCTTGCTCATTGCGTCTCGTTCATTTCCCAATCGTCCTTTGTGTGGGGAAGAATAAAAGGCATTAATTCATTCTCCCGTTTTAGTTATAAGTCGATCTCCAGTGATGTTATGGAGCTGGTGCTTTATTGGAATTGAATGTTCCTTCAATCTGTATTTGGCCATGGCATTTGCGACCGAGAGAGTGATATTTATGTCATTATTTATGGTTAAGATTTCGAGCTTCTTTTGCCAGCTTATCTATGTTGTCGTTATCTGTGATGTTGACATGCGCTTTCAGCCGGTGAAGATTGCAGACCTTATCTAACGTTTGAAGGTCTTTAGGCTAAAATGGATCCCATTGGTGATCAGTAAGCTTCTATCCAGGGCTGCCTGTAGAGTTGCCTTTGAGTTGCAGAAGACAATGAGCCCTTTTGCTTGCTCAGAAATGGGAGGTATTTATACAAGTTAAGTGCCTCTGTTATTGCCAGAAGCTAGCAAATGAAGTCAGAGACTATGGCTCCAGCGCCAATTTTGTGTCATTAAGTAGTATCGCCTGAGTAGTCAAAGACACTCCAGAACCTCCATTAATGATTGTCTCATCAGATGAGCAATTTGTATGAGCGTGTACAAAGTCCTCTTTTGGATACTGTTCAACGGTCCTGATCCCTTCTTCTTTAGTTATGTCAATCAGTTCCTTTTTATTGCATAGCTTCAGTAGATTAAGTACTATTTTAGAGTTCATTGGAAGCCTAGAAGGAAATGTAGACTCTTGGAAGATAGAAAGTTTGTTGCGACCGAGGCCTGAAACTGCTCTGATATCTTTGTCAAATTGCATAGGAGATGATCTTTTCAGTCTAGTGCTGCCATTACAGTTTTAAAAGACTTTTATTAGCAATGTGTTCTGGCACATGGATTATTGCCTTGTTTGTAAATTTTATTACATTATACTGCCTTCTTTTTCAAAAGCTTTCGAGGCCACATTCCTGAATTACTCTTAAATTATTGGTGAAAGACGCTGCTTCGGTATTGATTTTTGTGGCCTGTACCTGGACACTTTCTAATTTCTCCAAGATATTACTGGAAGCTTGAGCCCAAATGGGAGAAGCGTACTCCATGATCGACATAATTAGTAAAGTGTATATTGTTCTAAGGGTCAAAGAAAAGCTCTTTACTTTGTTCCTCAAAGACTTTTAATGATTCTTAAATCTTTTTAAAGCTCTGCCAACACAGGTTTCATATGAAAAGTGAATCTCAATTCTGTATCTCAGATGGATCCAAGTATTTTGGACATTATGTCTTCCTTATGCATTTACCTTCAATGTATAATTTTGGATTCATTAGATCTCTATGTTTTCTATCTGTTGAAAAGACACAAATTGTAGTCTTTTCAACACTGATCTGCGCGCTCCACCTTACAATCCCATTTAGCGATTTCTGGAGCACTATTTCCGATTCGTGAATATCCCTGCTGGAGTACCAGATCGCGATGTCATCTAGTGGAAGTCACTGTAGTATCTTTGTCAAGGTTAGAGTGAATGTCGTTCACATATAGCGAGAAGAGAAAGAGGCTGAAACAGAACCTTGCAGAACACCTGCAAGGATTTTCTTGCTCTTGGATATACATCCGTTACAGCATAATTTTTCTGTCCCTCAAGAAATTATTTATCCAGATAAGGGCATTTCCTCTAATGCCATAATGATGTACACTGACTACCAATAAGTATTTGGACACCTGCGATAGAAAAGAAAAACTAAATTTATTCAAACTCAATAGTTGGTAGAGCCTCTACGAGAGGTAATTACAGCGTGGACCCTCCGGGGTATACTTTCCACAAATCTTTGTATGACAGCTAATGGTATTTTCTTCCACTCGGCTTGGAGAAGACGTAGAAGTCCCTTCACCGATTTTGCACGGGTAGTGCACCCTGAATTCGGCGATGCAACTCGTCCCAGAGGTTCTCGATAGGGTTCCGGTCTGGACTTTGGGCAGGCTAGTACATTCGATGAACTCCATTGGCACCATGCCAAGCCTTGGTTAACGTCGAAACATGACAACTGGCATTGTCGTCCTGAAAGTAACAAGGGTCTAACCCGTAAAACTGCCACAACGTATGAAGCACATTGTCATCCAAAATAGTGCAGTAGGCATCGTAGTTGAGCTTGCCATGAATGGGGACCAAGGGTCCCGGCCCATACCAGGGGAAACACCCCCAGACCATAATTCCACCTCCGCCGAACTTGACTGTTGGCACAATGCATTCTGGCAGGAGACGTTGTCCAGGTAGACGCCAGACCCAAACCCTGCCATCCGAACGGTAAAGTGTGAACCTTGATTCGTCACTCCAAAGAACCCGTTTCTACTGATCTACGGTCCAATTTGGATGTGCTTAGTACCACATTAACCGAGCAGCGCGGTTGGACTTTGTGATCAAAGGCTTATGGGCAGCAGCACGATCATGAAAACCAAGCAGATGTGCTTCCTTACGGATGGTATTCATTGAAACAATACTCCCGGATGCCTGTTGAAACTCCTCGCGGATGAGGGCCATCGGTTGGGTACGGTTCTCGTCGGTCTCTATCTCCCAGTTTCGTTGGTCTGCCGACTCGGGGCACATTCCGACAATCACCGATCACCTTCCACTTCTTAATCACATAGGCCGCTGTCAATTTTGGGTACTTCAGATCGCTAGATATGTCCCTTAAGGATCGGCCACATTTGTGATACCCGATAATTATTATACCTTTCTCGAAATCAGAGAGCTCCGAATTGCGAGGCATCTTGCATGCGACTAAAGCCGATGCTGTTTCCTACACGATATATATCGGCGGAGTCCGGGACGTACCTTAGGACCGCAGATATCGTCATTTGCATAGGTGTCTAAATACTTATTGGTAGTCAATGTATAAGTTTTATGAGTTTCTGTCTTCATACTCCATCAAATGCAGGAGACATATTAAGAAAAATAGCAATGGTATTTTTTGGCAGTCGTTCTTGGTCGTAAATCGATGATAGATTGACTGAGATAGAGTAATTGGTTTTCAATGAAATATTGTTTTCTGTAGGCTGTCCGATAGAAATTTATCTTCTTGTTTTTCTGGTGCTATACGAGCCAACTAATAAAGTCAGGCAATGATAGACTTGCACAGGGGCGTAGGTAAGGTTTTCAGCGCCCGAGGTCAACTAAAGATTTTGCGACCCTTTTTGTGCTCAAAGAATGGAAAACATTTCATTCTAAAATTTGTAGCATCAGTTTGGCGCCCTCTGGTTGCAGCGCCCGGGGACAGATGTCGCCCCTTTCCCCACTCTAGCTACGCCACTGGATTTCCATATAGGATGTTCTAGCTTAATATTTGCTCGATCAAAACGCAGCCTTGAAGAACATTCATCTTTAACTATAAAATTAAAAACAATGCAGTTATAACAGTTGTTCTCGAGATTCGCTAGAAAAACTCAAATTACGATCTTGTTATTGTAGTATCCAATAATTAACTTAAATTCCCTGCTGTCAAACTAATTTTAAGCCTAATTTTTTATCAGGTGTGTACATGAATAATGAGTAGAATTGTCAGATGTTTACGTGAACAATCAGAGAAAACAGCATACTTTTCATTTTCAGTGCAATATATAGAATGGAAAGCAACGGTTTGTAATCTGAAGATTTAGATTATAATTTAACGCCTCGAAAATTTTTTTTACTACTAAATTTTTTTTACTATGCAGATGTTTCACAGTTTCCCTTAAATAAAAAATACTAGATTTAAAAAAATTTTTCAATAAGTTTTTATTTAAAACGGTAATGATAATTAACGAATGTACTAAGACGAGAAAAATAATTTATCATTATAGTTTAATGGGAATAATAGTTTAAATAATTTTATCTGAAAAACTTCGAAATTTAAATGCTATCTAAATTCTTATTAGCCAGTGGTTTTTTTCCCTTAATTTATTTAAAATGTATTTGCTGTCATTAGAAATCTCATTTATATGTTGTGTCTTTCTTGCCAGGGAAAGTTTTGTTGATTAGAATATGAGTTATGATATTACATTCCACAAATGCAATATCTCTAGAAAAACTGATTATGTCAGTGAGAAATGTGTAACATACATGTTTATGCAACTGAAAGATAATGTTAATTACAAATGAATCTAAACAATGGTTTAATTTTTTTTTAAATGAATAAAAGAAGAAAGAAATTTTGCTCGTTGTTTTTGGAATTGAGGTTTTGAGTTTCCGGTATGCGAAACAACTACTTTCCTAGAATTGTTGACATATTTTTCTGTCTTTATTTCTGGGCCGTAGTGTACAGTGCTGCAATTTTCATTAGTCCTGTTTGGTTTTTAACATTTTTGTAAAGTACGTTTCAATTTACATCTTTTGCTTTCTCTATTTTTCTTACACAGTGCAGTTTAAGGTTTGGTTTGGTTTAGTATATACGAATATACCAAGGCAGTTTATTTGCTTTAGCCTAAGAAGAGAGATGCCTCTGTGGATGACTTTCTAAGAGAAAGTGGCTCGTACCCATATTACGCACAAAGAAAACTACAAACAAGCCCAAGCAGCTAACCCGTTTGCAGGCATTCGAACCGGCGTTGAACTACTATTGTTCAGCGACTTTATAGCTCGACCCTTGATGGGCAGTTTGAGGATTGGAAAACTATTTTTATGTACGAATTCTCTTTCTTTTTTCTCTATTGGTAGGTCCTCCCCTTTTTCTTTCATTCATACTTTACGGGCATTATACAATAATGTCATTATACAATATCTGCGCAATATTAAAACTTTGTAACTTCCATTCTAGTAGTAGCGCCAATCCCTTAAAAAATATTAAAATTAAAATTATAATTTAGTGAGCCTTGTTATGCATTTTAGTTACTATATTAGCACGAAATACGGATGACAAGTTTAAATTACTTTTCTGAGTATTGTGCTATTTTTATAGTTTTACAGTATCTTTTTAAAAGTGTATTTACTAAGATGCCATCTGAAGACTTCAAGGTGCAATCTAACATTTCGAATAAAGTTTACTATTGGAAATATTGTAAGAATTTTAAAAATAATTTTCAAAAATTAAAATATATAAAAAATTTTAAAAAATAAATGTTTTTATACCAAATATAATATCCATGTAAACATTTTCCAACATCCGATAGTAATTAGCAGAGTTGCAAATATTCGTAAAAATTATTAGTTTGATACATTATAAATGATATACACGTTAATTTATATCAATTAAATACGTATTAAAAATCAGAATAACGATCTAAGTTATTAAATGAAATCTATGGCTTTTAAATTAACTCGCTGTTTTAATCAACAATATTTCGAAGCTAAAGCAGACTTACGTCTTGCAAATGTATGCACTCAGAGAACTGACTAAGTGCAAAGTCTCGTGGTATATAAATTAATGGGCCTTCGAGCAGTGACAACATTTATCAGATGTTTCTTCCAGATTTTTATAAATTTAATTATATATTTTTATATATATATTTATATATTTTTATATATCATTTTTACGTATTAGATTATTTCTGTTCTTTTCCTTCTTTAGTTTGTGAGGCATGATCACGTGTACCGATTTTATTTCGCAGAGAGAGAATTTTATATGTTAAACGAAAACAATGCATTTCTTTCATTCTTTGATAACATAATACATATTTTTTAAGAATATCTTTTAATACATCGAGATTGTATATATGAAGTTCTTCCAGCAAATCTTTGCCCCTCTGGAATAAACTTCAAAACTACAAGGTCGTTTTATAGAAGCGGTCATCTTATAATTCGGTCAATATACGGAACTTTTACTACTATTTCGGAAATATTTTAAGACTTTTTTTCGTTATCCATCTAAGATATGATACATATTGCTTCAACAAAATGATGCAATTAATGCACACCACTTCTTAGATAATACCGAAGGAAAATTTCTGACCAGATGTGCTAAAAGGTGAGTATACTACATTCATAAAATCTGACACCAAGGAGTTTTTTTTTAAAGAGTACTTAAACACAGTGGTTCAAACTCAAATTGCATGCTGCTCAATTGGAAAGCAGGTTTAACGTCCAAATATATTTATAAAAATTTTAGAAACTTTTAACAAAACAAATAATGCAATCTTAATTTTAAATTTCACCTCCTCAATATTTATCAAAACATATATAAACAATAAACATAATAACACACAATAAGTAAATTCAACTTCACATTTATTATCTACCTGAAGGCTAAACATTGGTACCTGCAAGAGATTTTTGTTAATTTTACTTCGTAGTTCAAAGATATTGACAGGTAAATACAGAGTGTTTCATATTAAATGGGACAAAAGGAATAGCATAGTACACATTCCGTAATTAATTTATTAAACTGAAACAAATTAATTCTGAAACTACAACTATACAGTTTTATTTTGCAACAGCAAAATATCTTTCGTTTACGAAATCATGGCTAGAGGCAGTATTAATCAAAATGGCGCTATCCATGCAAGAGAAAGCGTACTGTGTTTTGGAATATGCCAAAACATCATCGTTTATAGTCGTTCAAAAATATTTTCGCACGAAATTTTGTAAGGAACCACCACATCGTCAGAATATCGAACGGTGGATGAAGCAGTTTTAAGACACGAGCTGCTTGTATAAGAAAACTAGGATGAAGCAGCAGCCCAAGATGAACAGCAGACGAAATCGAAGTGGTTGAAAAAAAACTGTGAAAAGTTTTTTCTAAGTCCCACAAAATCAACGCGTCTTTCAAGTTCTGAATTGAATGTGCCTTATGTAACGGAGGAGTGGCATGTATTACGAAAACGTCTACAATTCCGTCTATATACCTTTGAGATGGTACAGGTATTAAAATTGCCTTATGTTGTTTTAGTATTTTTCAGTGGTCACTTCTTGCCTGGTCGCTCTGTCTTGTGCTCATAAACCTGACCTTTTTCATTGTGTCCCGGGGTTGAGTACTGGGGGCTCGAGACCCCTTGGATCGCCTCTAGAGGTTTAAGTGTCACTCCGCGTTAAGGGCTTTGCAAAGGCTCAGGTCAAGAAGTCTGTGCCTTCTAAAGCACCGTCACCGGAGGGGCACACATAGCACATGTATAGAAACATGGATAACTAGAAATTTACTGTAAATCTGATTTATCAAAATAAAGTAATTACTGTGCTCACAGGTATACCCCCTTTTTTTTCCTCAATCAATATGAAACACTATATATTAAATTTTATACTGGCAATTATTTCAGGTAACTCTAACATGTTGAATTAAGTGCTAAATAATTTACTTTTAATCTTAACCGCAAAATCGAAAATTTCAGAATACAGCTGCGCCACTAGCTGTTGGCTGCCAAGCTAAATCTGCCGGCTGTACCAAGGTGAGAAATTCTCCCACTTCACACTAGTCATACGGTCTGATGTACAAGCATATAATGATGAAGTATAGCCTTTTCCTCTTAAGTTTATCCTTCAATAATACACTCCTCGACATTGAAAATGCAACACCAAGAAGGAGTGGTCAGAAATTTATGCAAATTTTAGAGTAGACGCACGTCACTGAGTTATGCGAATGATGTGAAATGCGCAGCTCTCCGACGCACGTGAAGTAAGATATAAGGAAAGGAACGTGCAGAATGAACAATATTAATTCGTGTCGTTATTGCTGCCAGACGAATTATCGAAGAAAGTTTGTTTTTGTCTCGGAGGATACGTGTAATAGGAGAGAATGCCAGGCCGCCGTCAACGAAGGCACTTCCAGTAGATAGACGATTTTACGACGGGTATGGTGATCGGACTGAGAAGAGCGAGTTGATCCTTACGTCAAATTGCAGCTGATACCCATATGGATGCGATCACGGTGCATCAGCTATGGCGAACATGGTTGGAACAAGGAAATGTGGGAAGAAGAAGGGGTACAGGTGCAGCCAGAGTGACGTCAGCAGGCGTGGATCGACGCATCCGCCGATAAGCTGAGGCAGTCCCGCAAGTCCCTTGTACCGCGATTCTGCAGCATGTGAAAGATACCCTGGATGCTCCCGTATCGACCAAAACCATTTCCCGTCGATTGGTTGAACGTGGCCTGCACTTATGGCGTCCGTTAAGAAGACCACCATTGACCCCACAGCATAGACGCCAACGTTTAGAATGGTACCGGACTGGAGCGATGTGGATGACAGAATAGCGAAACGTCGTATTCTCAAATGAGTCACGCTTCTGTTTATCCAGTGACAGTGGCCGCATACGTGTGTGGCGTCGACGTGGAGACAGATCTAATCCGGCAGTAACTGGGGAATGGCCCTTCGCGCGACAACGTGGCATAATGGTTTGGGGCGCTATTGCCTACGATTCCAGGTCACCTCTAGTTCGTATTCAGGGCACTATGACGGCCCAACGATACTTGGATAATGTACTGCGGCCGGTGGCAAACCCCTACCTTCAGGAGCTACCTAATGCAATTTTTCAGCAGGATAACGCACCACACAGCGCTCGCATCTGCCAGCATGCTCTGCAAGGTATACAGATGCTTCCCTGGCCACCGTACTCTCCTGACCTGTCACCAACCAAACATGTGTGGGATGTGATTAGATGCCGTTTGCAGACTCTGCCCTGCCTCGTTCAGAAGACGAACTGTGGAAAATGGTTGAAAGGGAATGGAGAGCCATCCCTCAGGACACCATCTGCTCTCTTACTGACTCTATGCCTAGACGTGTTTCTTCTTGCATCGCTGTCCGCGGTGGTCCTACATCCTACTGAGCCGACACCGTTCTCGCTCTGTATTCTGATTATCATTTTGAAATAAAGATCACTTATTGCTGCTTGCTGTCTCTGTCTTTTTTCCAAATTTCATCACTTTCTGACCACTCCTTCTTGGTGTTGCATTTTCAATTCGAGCAGTGTAGTTGAGCCTATAAAACGCAAGCCATAGCTTTATGTCTCTAAAACTGTAAGTACCCTATTTACAATAAATACATAGCTGAAATGTATGCTGGTTTCTCATAAAACTGCTTCGGGGCCACGAGTTTGAGGCCACTATATTAAGATATAAATTCATTCAGTGAAAACTTGATCTTTAACATTCTGTGATAACAGTTTAGAACTAAGAAAGTAAATATCCTCAAGCGATTATTCCAGATCGTTTGTAAAAGCTACTTTAAGAAGTATATCTTTATTTGTATACACAGCATCTATAAAATTTTAGCACCAAATTTTTAAAAAAAATGTGAGATTTGTATAAAAGGAATTTATCACTGCCTTCTGCGTATATTCCTTCTAATACTCCAACACCCCTTGATTTGTTGATAGATTTTCGAAAGCCTTCAAACAGCTGATGGCCAAGAAACGCGAACGTATTACGGCAAAGAATTCGAGAGCTCTCAACGTAAGGGCAAGAATGTGTTTATGGAGAGTTTTTTGAATGAAACATACTCGTATTCATATTTCGTAAAAAATAAAGCACGGAAATACCTATACAGCAAACTGTTCGATCCGGGGTTGAACTACTAGTGTTCAACTGTTTTGTCTTCTTGACCACTGAAAGGCTTTCCAGCTATTCTTCTTTAATTTTCTGTAATGATGCTGTTTATGGTAACATTTCACTTTAGGTAAAAATAAATTTCTAAATCTGGCGAATAAGGGAGATCATTTTTGATTAACTGCACTTAACTTTGCAATGAACAGTTTGACAACAGTTACATTACCTGATGAGGAATAACCGTTTAATAAAGCACAGCCTTTCCTGGCCTTATGTCTGAATTTTGAATTCTTTTCAGAAGTCGCTATAATATTTTTTTGTTAATATATGCAAATTATCGTATTTCTTTGTGGTATCAATTCGACTTCTTGGGACTTCGATAGCAGACGAGAATTTCAGCTTACGCATTCAGTTGACTGCCATTTTGTTCTGGATCATTAATAAACTATGAAGTACCGACACCTTTTTCGACTGGTTTTAAAAGAAGCTGGAATAGTGTCTGCCTTTTCAATGAAAATTTGATAGTTTTTCTTTGCTTAATTTGAATCCATAGCAACTCATATCAACTGACATGAATAAATATTTTTAAAAAAAATCAAGCAAAAAATTCTTTTAAAATATTTCCTATTAATTGACGATATTTTAAAAAAATAAAAGGTACCTACCTACTATCCACCTTGGCGTAATCTGGCAACCTTTTAATAGGTGGAAAGGTAAAAGTTACTTTCAGGTGCAAGCTGGTGGATTTCGCTCCCGCTTTTTTCCTTTGCGAAAAATTCCCTACTTATCCATATTTATCGTAAGTAGGTAAACATTATCAACGCATGAAAGACAACATATTTCAGAAATTTAAAATACAGGTTTGAATTATTAAATAAAGACTGCGTGATACATTAAAAAATAAAACATTCTTCTTCAAATTTTTCTGTAATACTTTTTTGCACTATTCTTCTCCCGAAGTACACAGCGATCTGTTTTCGCTTAAAAATACGTAAGAAAATTTTGGAAACTCGGCTTCATGCCATCCTTGACAACAGTGACTATCTAGGAAACGCATTCGCTCTTTGTTCCCTTTAGAATTTTTCAGTAAAATTGTAAGGTTTCTCCTTCAATCTCTGGACTCTCTTCGTGAGCATAAGCTGTGAAACCTTATGTAGAGGACAGTGAGCAGATCTAGGCTATGTCCTTTAGTGTTGAAGAACTACAAAGTCAGAAGCAGGGTTTAAAAGTGACCCTTTAATTCAAATATTTACAACTCTTCTAATTGAGAGTAAGCCACTACTTGGGCTGAACTGAAATAATATAAAAATAAAGTGTGTTAACAAATTCAATTCCCTAACTTAATTCTACGTAGGACGGCGAGGGAAGCTTACTCTTAGTGAAATGCAACAATGCGAATTTCACTAGCAAACACTAGTAATTGCAAATGCCTATAAAGGCGAACTTTCAGTAGACAGAGGAAATCTTGGCGCGCACAGCCTTACGGCGATAAATCCAAGGCACTGTTTTTCACCTCGTTAACTCCTGCCTTTTAACTGCTAACAGATATATGCGATTTGCATAAATATCTCACTCGCGCTAAATTCGGGCAGCAACTGAAACTTTGAGAATTCGATAGGAAAGTTCAAACTAAAAATAATTTGGTTAATTAAAATAATGAATGCTACAAAATTCCTTATTCCTGCATAAATTTTACCGCACTTTCTTCCATTACTGGTAAAATTCACAAACATCTTAAAACTAAATTTAAGGCAAAAAATGTCGCGATTCATTAGAACTTGAAATACAACAAAAAAGAACTCATACGAAAATGGTCTTGACTGGAGGATTATTATGAGCAAAGATGCCGGAAGAATGGTTATGTGCATGGTTACCAGAGTTTGGCTTATTCTGAAAATCTGGAGATTTCTACTAAGGTGGTTATGCTGATACGTAATACCAAATAAAATTCTGATGTTTCAGTGATGACTACCATTAGTTATCATTTTCTAGTTTCACTAGGATTGGTTAACAAAAATTCAATCCTAAAATTTTGCAGAAGCATTGCGCGTGTATTGATGGTAGCCATACTGAATTAACAATGCCATTAATAAATGGGCATAAACTTGCAATAAATTCTTTCATTTGCTCTTTTCATATCCACCTTCGTAAGTGGACTGCTTGTCTTTTGTGTAAGCAGAAACTGCAGAAAAATAAAGAGCACATGATTGGAAGTGAATAATGAGATTAATCATTTCGTCCCAAATTAAGTCCAACATGTTGAAGAATAGCCATTTCGTCAAACCAGGGTTTAATTTCAAAATTAGAAATGCCAAAGCTCTGGAAAATGATAGTCAGAAAAACGGAATAAAAGTAAATAAATAAAATAACTAATACAAAAATTCATAATTAAAATAATTATAAAAAAAATGTCTGAAAGTTTTCAGATTTTGTATTACGCCCAAAGGAGCATTTTTTAACGTTTTACGTGCTACCTTTATTTATTAAATATCATGTTCTTTGCACTTAAACCATAAAATTCAGTTCAACAGCAATATCACAAAATAATTTAAAAAGAGCATATCTTTAGTATTTCCGAAACTCAGTCTGGCGCACTGAAGATAAAAATATATTTTTCCGTTCAGTGTTGCCATTGCTCGCTTTGAAGTCATTGAATTTTTTATCAAAAACTCATAAATGCTTTACAAAATATGAAATAGATAATAAAACAAATTCCATATTTGGGCTTCCAGATGCCCATAATCGGGTGAAGAAGGACGTTATTCAAAATTTGATGGTTCTAGGTATCATTGTTTTATCTCAATGCGAGAAACACAAATACATTTATGCAAATTCTTCATTATTTAATTTCTTTAATACAGAGCGATAATATTTGGTAGCAACAATTTGAAAAGTGAAACGCCACAAAATGTCAAAGCGAAATAAACAGTCCTTCTGGACTATCGTCCTTTGATAATTAACGGATAATGATAAAATAATTAAAAGTTAAAATTAAAATTAAAATCGGTAAAATGTAAGAAGTTAAATAAATATTTAATGAATTCTTAAATTAAAGATAAAACAATTATATAATAAAATAAAATATCAAACCTTGTCTTATTTTGGCTCCGCTTGAATTTGAGTTAAGGGATGATAGAAACAAAGGTCATTCTTTTATCCGGGTATATCAATAAAAAAAGTAAAACGGTTAAAGCTTGAGTAATAGATAGAAACAGAGTGAGGAATAGTATGAAAGTATGGAAGGAAATTTTAATGGAGATGTGTAGTTATGGAAATAATGAGAGACGATTGCAACACTTTCTTATCAAGATCTCCTGCCGATATAATTTTAGCTATCAAGCAGAATATGATAGAGGAAAATAAAATTTATTTGAATCCGAGGATTGATCTCTTAGGTTAGAATAAATGTAAGGTTCTGTACAAGTGATGATTTTCCCTCTATATTTGATTGCATCTTTCCAAAAAGTCACTTTGCACCGTTATATTTGATTGCATAGCTCCAAAAGTACAAAACGTCACTATGTTCTTTACATTAGAGTAGGACATGCATGAGCTAGAGGACATGCACGATCGACGTGATTAATTTTAGTACTTTAGGAACGAAAAATTAGCCCCCTGTCATAACCTTCATTTCAGATCCTGGATATTAAGCCTTTGATATGGGTGGAGTTTTTTTCTTAAAAGTCTCAACCTCCGTCAAAAGGTTTCTTTCCCACGAAAAGACAGGCATGCATTTAGAAGTTAGAATCGACTTTTAAGGCTTGTTTGGTATTCAAATAAATTTTTTGAGATGAAAAAAATCCTTTTTATTGAAACTGTGGTTCATAAGAGAACTGCTCTTACATAGTTAGAATTCCAGCCATTTAAAATGACAGAAGTTCTATGCGCTCATAAGAAATTCGAAAGCATTTCTCTTTTCTTCTAACTGCAACCTCCTTCAACCCTCTGGAGATAAAGGTAAACAAATTTTAATTTACATAACACTGAACAGATAACACAAACTGATAGCAAACAAGGGAAGGAGTTACAACAAAACGATGGTAACTGGTATCTGATTACTGATGCCTGATAGAGTGAACTAGAATGATTGATAATTCCTGTCTTGGATTAGATGTCCATTTATAATTTATTTCCCCTCATACATATGTTCCGACAATAAATTTAACTTTCTGTGTTATATTTGGTATATCTACTGTTATCACCTACCAGGTTTAATGGCATTAGCAAATTTTAATTTTAGTTGCATTTTTAACTTTTTACCTCTCAAGGTTTCCATTGAATGCTAACTTATTTTCTTTCTCTTAAAAATGTAACTTATAATTCTTAATTTTTTTTCATGTTTAAATTTTTTTATAATTTAAAATTATTTTTTAATATTTATTTTATGCTAGAGATTTAAATACCGCTTAATCGAACTGGTGGGGGAAAAGAGCATTAAATAAGTGAGTCCAAAAACTATTAATCTTTTCCAATATTTCTTTAGAAGGAAATATATATTTTTATAATAAAAAACAAATGATCTCAGCTTTTTAAAAGTAATAAGGAATTCTGAAATAAATCTCTGTTCAGAAACTGACTTTATGCAAGAACTAGCGGAAGTACCCAATGTCAGTTAAGTTAGATTGAGAGTAATGCATCTAACAACAGAGAGAACGATACCGTTGCAATTCTTCTCTAATAACGATGCAAAAAATACGACTAATAATAGTACATTTTTCAGTCTGATGTGATATGGAACCCACATAAAAAATTTCGATAAAAAAATAAACTAATTCTCTCTCATTATATCAGCAATAATGGCACGCAGTCTTTAACGATTTTTCGTCTTCCTAATCAAATGGTCGTAAAAGCTCAAGTTCCATTCAATATTTCCCCAGTATTCAAGTTTAGTCGAATAAATGTAGCAAAATATTTATCGTAATTGATCAGAAATCAATAAAGCTAACAAACAAACACACATTCCTTTTTTATATAGAGAGATTTCGTAAAATTTACAAATTTTTCATTTATAGACTGTACAATTTGAAAGCGAGCAGTAGCACCCTAGTAAAGCATTTTTATCTCCAACTCGCGAGACTGTTGCCACTGGGGAAAATGAGTGTTTTCAGAGTTTTTAATTAATGTCTCGACTGATTAAAGTCGTACGAATATAGGAACAGCCAAAATGGCTTCTCACAAATTTTTGGAATCGGGAATAATATATTTCATGTTTGAAAAATACTATTTGTATTTCATTAGAAATTTTTTATTAAGAAACTTTAAGATTTGAAAGCGAATAGTGACAACAGTTTTCCAAATAAAGCTGATTTTTTATCTCCAGCGTCCGAGACTGTTGCCACTCGGAAAAATGAGAAAAAAAAATTAGCGTTTTCCGAGTTTTTAATGAATATCCCTGATTTTTAGCTACTCTTTCTTTTAGAAAAAAATGAACTTCGACCTTTTCCAGGACCCAGAAAAGAATAGTAGAAAGTTTGGTGACGATAGCTATAGTAGTGACTGAGTTAATCGCGAACAAACACACAATCAGACATTCTTCTTTATATATATAGATTAGACAATGAAACTAAAACGCTTGGCAAGTATAACATTCCAGATTTTAAGCAAGTGTATGCACTTTCATTCTAATCGGGAACGCTGAACAATTTCAAATTTTATTACCAGCAGCAGAGTGCAAAAATAAAATTTTCACAAATATTAAACGTATTGATATGAAATATTGAAAATTATAAGATTCAAAAGAGGAATACAGAGAAAATGAGAAGAGCCGCTGGTGTTCAATACGTAGGACTACTAACGGAAGTGTGAGGAAGTAGTAGAACAAATATAAGAAACAAAAGATTTTACACACAGAGGTATTTTATTTTATTTTTACCACATTTATTCATTCAAAATGACCGTATGTAAAATTGGTCGATAATCTGAGAAATAAGATACATAATTTAAGATGTCCTAGAAAACGTTAAAAATCTATAAACGCCAAGTGTATTTGGATTGGTATACATGAATTATTCTATGTATTTATTATGTATTACATATTCTTATTAATGCATTGAGGGCCAGAATACCTACCAACAGTCTGTGTTTCTAGGAGAGCAAAGATATTCATCTAGTTTGAAATAATCACAAAGGTAAAAGAAAGTCATCAGAAAAAGGTGCTAGGGAATTGGGAGGGGTGGGGGAATGCAGAGAAAAAAACATAAAATAGCGGTGTCAAATGATTGCAGAACTTAGGATTCTCATCAACTCATCTATTTCTACCAAAATTATCTGCTCGGTTGGTTTGGTTTATTTAATTACGACAAAGCACTCGAGGGTTATCTGCCAAAAAGGAGAATGCTTTTGTGGACGACTTTCTAAGATAAATTGTCTCGTATACATGTTGCACATGTGGAAAACGCACATGCATCCAAGCTCGTTTGCTAGGATTCGTACCCAGTCCGAACTACCAGTGTTCAGCGATTTTATCGCTTGGCCGGTAGATTGCTGAATTATATTAAATAAATTTGCTTCGTTTTAAAAGATTAATTTAAAATTTGTTAAGCTACCAAAATTAGATTATTAGTGATTCCAATAAACCTACAAAAATATTTTGCTGCATATAAACTAAGTAAAATTTTGAACGCATCGGAAGAAACATATCAGAGGCTAAACAGTGATGCTGATTAATACTCCAAGACAATTTTTTTTCAATCAGA
>KK120343.1:472701-487568 GCA_000611955.2 Stegodyphus mimosarum
TTTACAGGTTTTCATATCAATTAAGGCTCGATGTGCGACACATATTGTTCCATTCACAACACCGCATTGATACGTTTATAACAAATACATTGCATGACTTTTTTATTCTTACCTGCTATTACAATACTTTACGTGCAAGGTGGTTTTCGCTTATCGTATATATTTGTTCACTGAGATTTGAAATGTTTTTTTGATTACAACGAAAGTTTTCCTGACAAATGGGGACTTACTTTTATACTTATGGCATACTATCATAAAAGTTTCGATTGAGCTCGTGCAAAAAACTAGTTTTTTTTATTTATTTTTATGGATTCTGCTGACAGGAATAGTGTCATTTTTAGAAAACTGTTTCTCCGACCTCAGCAGTACTTTTTTGTTCATCTGTTTAACTTTTTTTTTATTGAAAATTTTAAATTCCTTGTGCACCACATAGTATTACACAAGGCTTACAAAGGTAAGTAAAAGAAAGCAAATACAATAACACAACACAAAATAAAATTTAAAAAAAACTTACAAATTCACAGATGACACGTAAGAGATAATCTGTTTAACTTCGTACCTTATTCATAGATAGGAAATAAGTTTTTCAATATAAGCAGTTTACAATGTATATTTACTGATGTCTGAAAACAATTATTAATTCCCTCTTAGAGATTTTACATAATCTCGTAATAGGCAGAATTTTACAGTATCGTAGAAAAGTTAGGATTGTTTGACATGCCATTAGAAGCCGCTGCACGTATTCACTCATACAAAATTTTTTAATTTTTAAATATCGCCAAAGTAATCTTTGCGATACTTTATGAACAACTAACCAATGCGATTTTTTTTTCATAGAATGAGAAAAAGCATACTTAATTATTGATATCTGATCTCTAATATGATCAATATATTTCTAAAATACAAACAACATTTTGCTATTTTCCGAAGACGTGACAAGCGCTTTGTAAGACGTACGTTTTTCTGGAAACTTCAGCAATTTTAAGTTCTGATTTTAGTGCTCTTGAGGAGTGTTGGAACCCAAAACCTTTCAAAAAATGATGATTTGAGATTTTTGCTTTTTCAAATTCTCTACACTTTCAGCTTTCTAAAAATACCATACTTTAAGAAAATTAGAACTGTAAAAAATCTACCTTTAATTTATCATCGAGAGCTTTGATAAATGAGGATTTTTTACATAAAAAAACGTGTTTTTCTCCAGACGTGATTTTTTATACTCGATGTACCTTTTCTCAGGAACTACTGTTCAGAGGTATCTAAAATTTTTATGGCTTATTTATTATGTTTCCTAATATTTACTGAAACGAGCTTTTTGTGATAAACTAAGAAAAACAAATTCCACAATTTTTCTTGCGTGAGAAAAGGGCTAAATTTTACTATGCCTAATAAAATATTCTATAAATTAGTCTAAAATTCAAAATATTTCAAAAACTTATTTCAGTATAATCAGATAGATGTACTTCATTACACAAAAATTTCAACAGTGCATTTACAGCAGATTTTGAGAAAAGGTGCACCGAAAATGGTACATCGAAAAGGTACATCGAAAAACTTTTCATTGTCGGTACAGGGGCTTCCGACTCCACTTGAGTTAAAGTTTATTATGGAGGCGAAAAATCGTTTGAAAGAATCCGCAGAGTGAAAATATGGCGACCGTTTAGAAGCAGATATTCGACAATCTCTTCCCTCTAATAATACTTTTAAGACTCTGAAACTGTTGTTAAGAAGCCATAACTAAAAAGAAAAACAATTACTTCTGAAGATCAGTTTTTATCTCTAACTGCCCATAATAAAAGGAACTTGAGCTGCTAGTTTAGAACCTGGACTCATCTCTGCAAACTTTGCATTACGGCAAATTTTTCATTAACGAAACCATTGGTTGGCATAAACGACTTTCAGACTTTTGTACAGAAGGCATAAAAGCCTATTCTGTAAGCACGATTGATGTCTTCAGTTAACTTTTAATTGAGTTAAATAAGGGATGGGATGACTAACACATGACTGACGCATAACCTGATAGGGTCATAATACTCAATACGTTTTTAATGTATTCATTATTGTTTTATTGTTGTTATTGTTAACAAAATTATGAAACCATTTGAAGTACTAAATTGATGAGTAGTGCTTAAATGCTGAGATGAACTGATGCATGAAACTCAGAAGATGAATTCATTTATAAAATCAGGTAAAATGACAATGCATGAAATACATAAAAACAGCTCAGAATAAATAATAAAACAAGTCTCTTTTAAAAACTGAAATAAATTAAAATTAACGTCTTTGTATATTAACTAGGCAAGATATGAAGCTGTACTTAGGCAGATCATTAATACTGAATGGTACATAAGAAACAATAGAATCCATGAGGAACTTGACATGGAGTTGCTTAGGACCCATTACTATAAACTTGGTAAACATATTCATAACAAGCAGCAACTTACCGACAACTCCAGTATAAAAATTTATAACTATGATTATAATGATTTAAACAATATGGACAGCCCCTTGGCGCAGTTAAGTACCTGGATTATGTAAACCTCACCTTTTTCCTTCATACCTCTAGTTGCTTTGTACCATCATTTTACTGTATCCCTGCATTATATGTCTGTATTTGTGTATGTATATGTGTAAAGTTAATTATCATTCTCTATCATGCATTAGTTTTGTGTAATCTTTCCATATTACTTATTAATATGGATTCGGGCTACTAGTATTTGCACTATCTTAGCATGTGATATTTCACCAGCTCGGCAGCCTCTGGACCTAATCTAATTAACAGATCATCAACTTCTTAGTTCATCTTTTGCTCATATCTGTTAGTTTTTAATTTGCAACTGAGCATATTAAATGTAAGCTTTAGCTCTTAATATATATAAAAAATGATAGCCTTAATTCTTAGGTTAATCATATATCAATTTTCGAAGCTACTAACTTATTCTACAAGGGGTAGAGCCTAGGCTCAGGTACCCTGGTGCAGCAAACACCGTTCCACAGGGAAGGGCAAGATATGAAGCCTTGTGTTCTTTGGTATCATCAAATGTACTAAATTTTGAAGACCCTAAGTGAATTATCATTGTACCTTGTAGGCAATGATCACAAAGACTGTATCACAGAGAATGAGAAAAGATGTAAAGAACACTCTTATTTAACTCAATTAAAAGTTAACTGAAGACACCACTCGTGCTAGCTAGCGTTTATGGCTTAAATCAAAAATTATGAATTTGATTTAACTAAGTTATCCTAATGGCTACACAGACAGAGAATGCATAAATTGGCTCTGATCTATGGTCGGGGGAACAAGCCTAATGGCGAGAATACACAACGCCGCAGAATACAGCTCTCAAGAGAATCAAATTAATATTGTGCTTTTCAACAAGCGGAACACGCTCTCTTTCTGCCCTGTAAAACCTTCCTTTAAATACTGTCTCCTTTCTATCTCATTTGAATACTCGCGAGCTATAAATTTACATTCTGGCAGAAATATAGGAAACGCGGACAGAGAAACAAATGAACATAAAGTAACTTGTTAGTTACTGTACTTGTTTGTTAGTAAACCTAAACGAAACCTTGTAAAGAGTTAAGGACAATCATTAAAATACTTGAGTAGAAGCATGTTAAAATACGGGAACTCTTATTGAAATATTATATACCGACAAATCAGCATTGAAGTTTAAACGCAGAAGCTCATTCTCGGCTTTTAGAAGATAACTACGTGTCTCCTTCCCGTGTCGAAGAGGTCTATTTAAGATGAGGTAAAAGGACGTTCCGTTTTCTAGTAAGTAGCCTTCCAATACTCTATTCTAGGCTTTAGTTCTGCCAACTTTTTATGAAGCTAAACGTGCTAGAGAAGTTATCACTAATTCGGTATTATTTGCTTAATGACCATACTGATGCACATTTCTTTTTATTCCCTACATATCTAAGAACCAGCAGCACAGAATTTGGTATCCACGGTTCCTTAAATTTAGATTTAGATTAGAAAATAGAAAAGGATTGTAGAGCTTTTGGAGTACTAAAGGAGCCGTTATACAATAGATTATAGACTTTCTGTGGCATAGTTCAAAGATGAATGAAAGAGTAAAATATACAGCAGTTACATATGAAGTGAGTACAAAGCAAGTAATGTAATCGTTTATCTTTCATAGCATTTGTAATTAAAAATGGTGTTTCAACGTACCAATTATTTACGATCCATCAGTATTTAAGGAAACGTAACTACAGTATTTATTTCACTGCTCGAGAAAAAAGATGCTTTTATATTGTTAGTACTGCTTTTGCCAAAATGGTAGAAAATATCCACAAGCGGAACAAGATGGGATTTCAAAATTTTTTAATGAGTGGGTATCCACATCAGGCTACGATATTTCTTAATCGATGAAGAACCCTTAAGGTAAAACAAGGCATACAAGATAGCCGTGCTTCAAATAGAACATTGCACATATTATATAACAAAGAAAATTATTGAGATGGTAATTTTAAAGTATTGAATTTGTTGATGTGTTAATATACTAAATTAATGGCGAAGAGACAGCTTCTGACGTCTTGACTGATATGTAGCGGTTAACATACAACACTGAATAGCAGATGTTGTAAAGGCTCCAGAACCAGTTCGGAACCGGATCTAGTTTCAATAAAACTAAAGTTCATGCTAAAGACCATACACCACTGAGCCACAGACCATTTTAAAACGATCGAGTGCTCTACAAATGCGAAGCAATAAGCTACATTTCACTCTCCAGGACATTAAAATTAGCCAGCGTTTTAAAACATTTAATATGTTAAAACATTTCTTCCTCAATACAGGATATGTGTAAAGAAGGTCAGCTTTTAACGAATATCACCGCTAAAAACTTCACTTCATCTGAAGTGAAGTGTATAATGGTATAATAATTGGTATAATGATATATTGTATATAATGGTGTGAAGTGGTATAAATTTTCTTTGAAGGTGAACCTCGGGCTCAGTCTTGAGACCTTGCTTTTCACAAATGTACACTGCGCAAAAAGAAAAATGGGACAGTTCTATATCTCCCATTCTACTGGGCCGATTGACGAAATTCAACTTGTGTTTTCCATGTCTCAAAAGCGCGACATAGGATATGTATTAGCTATATATATAGCTTTACCCTAACATAGGTATTTGGACATAAAAATCGGACTTTTTTTTTAAATAACTTGCCCTGTTTTTTTTTCGGGGGGTATTTCAATTTTACGACTCAAATTATGCCAAACTTCCAAGTTTTGAAAAAATCGCATGCGTAGTTTTTTAAAAATTAGCTCTCAAAATTTTAGCTCCACAATGTTAATTGAATTTGATATATATTTATTAATCGCTCCTTTTTTATTAAATATAATTCGCCCATTTTTATAATTTATTTTTTAAATTTGTATTTTAAATAATTTTCATAAATTTTTAGAAAAAATTCTGAATTACAATCTATAAAATTTTTACCGTCATCTTAAAGTAGATGTATTTCTAAGCATACTTGCAAAAAATTAAAGTTTTTATTCCGAATTTCAGAAAATATATGTGAATTCATATATATTGGCGCGTTTTGGAATTTGGCATATTTGTTGAAAGCGATGATAACAGCAAATGTAGTTCAGGCAATTTCTTAAAATTATCTGAAAGTAGGAACGACGTGACTTTTTCCCCCTCATGCACAATGTAAAAAGGGAAAGGAAAATAGGTTGACATATACTAAGAAATTCGCTGAACGAATCATTCTTGGCGCAAACTGAAAAAACAATGCGCCAAGCTAAATTTTTGAATTTTTCCGTAAATTTCGCACCAGATTTTATAAAATTTCATATTTAAGCATAATTTGAGAAGTAGAATCGAAATTATGGAAAAAAATTAGCATGTCATTTTAGAAAAGGTCCGAATTTTTGTCAAAATACCTATATTAGAACAATGCTATACATAAATCTAAATATATATCTTAAATCGCGCTTTCGAGGCATGAAAAACGCAATTTGAGTATGGTCAATCGGCCCAGTTAAGTGAGAAATAGAGAACTGTTCCATTTTTTTTTCTTTTTTAGTCCAAATGGGCTTTGTCCCTGAAGGACTATTGTTTTCGTTTTCCTATTTTGCTTCGGAAACATTAAATGTCAGTTCTCTTTTCAAACTGTTGCCACCAAATATTACATGTATTATATTTAAACAAATTAAATAATGAAGAATGTGCATAAATGTATGTATGTTTCTCACATTGTGATAAACGACGGAATCTACAGCCATCGAATTTTGAATGAGTAATCCTGCTGCGAATATGGGCATCTGGAAGCCCAAATTTGAAATTTAGAATTTGTTTTATTATCGATTTCATATTTTGTAAACCTTTAACGAATTTTTGATTAACAAACTCGAGGATTTCAAAGCGAGCACTGGCAACGTTGTACAAAAAAAACATTTTTGTCTCCAGCGCGTGAGACAGTGTATAGGAAGCTCTAAAGATATGCTCAGTTTAAAATTTTTTGCAATATTGTTCTTTAACTGAATTTTATGGTTTAAATGCGAAGAACATGCTATTTAATAAATAAAGGCAACACACAAAATGTTAAAAAAACGCCCCTTTGGACTTAATTTAAAATCTGAAACCTTTCATATATTTTTTAGTCCAAAGGAACTATGTCTGTGAAAGGACTATTGTTTTCGTTTTACGATTTTGCGTTGGAAGCATTAAAAGTCTGAATCACTTTTCAAACTGTTGCCACAAAATATTGCAGCCCTGTTTTATATTTAAAGAAATTAAATAATGGAGAATCTGTATAAATGTATATATATTTCTCCAAATGTGATAAAACAACGGTACCTAGAGCCATCCAATTTTGAATAACGTACGTTTCCACCCGAATATGCGTATCTGGAATCCCGAATTTGGAATTTATTTTTTATCTATTTGATATTTTGTAAAACTTTAACGAATTTTTGATGAACAATCTCAAACGATTTAAAAGCGTGCAATGGCAACACTCTACGAGAGGAAAAAACCTTCACCAAATATGGGCATCTGGAAACCCTAGTTTGGAAATTTGAATTTGTTTTATTATCTATTTCATATTTTGTCAGACATTAAAGAATTTTTTATTAACAAACTCAAACATTCGAAAGCGAGGAATGGCAACACTATGCGGGGGAAAAAACATTTTTATCTCCAGCGCGCGGAACTGTGTGTGGGAAATTCTAAAGATATGCTCATTTTAAAATTATTTTGCGATATTGATGTTGAACTGAATTTTATGGTTTAAGTGCTAAGAATGTGATATTTAATAAATAAAGGTAGCACACAAAACCTTAAAAAACGCCCCTTTGGACGTAATTTTAAATCTAAAACCTTTCAGATTTTTTTCCGCAGTCTATATGCAGTATTCTGCTTTCTAAAACATAAATCTATGCTTGTTTAACCATTTCTATATCGCGTAAAGAGCTATCTGCAATTGTCTTCCTACAAACTTCGTATTTGTACCATGACAACTTATTTGTAGGTCATTAACATATAACGGTCCTGATAGTGCTACAAGAAGTTCCTTTAACGCATAAATGTATTTTAAACTGATAAGAGTAATGTTCAGAATTCAGCCTTGAGGGGTATCTTTTTCTTTCGAAAACATCGGGTAACACAAAAACAATTCCTGTTTGAAAAGTCCTTGCTGCTAAGCATTTTGTATGAAAATAAGCAGGTTGCCGCGAATGCCACTAAACGTAAAAGTTACGTAAAATATCTTGCCCCATGCCTGATTGTAACCTTTTCTGTGTCAAAAACACACGAAGAAGATGGTTTCTTTCAACGAAATTTTTGCGTACTAGTGGTTTCCAAAAGGAACATGGTCATTCTACCTTTATAAAAATTCTACTATATTCGGTAAAAGTTTACGATTGGATGCCCCTTGTTTTTTCTTCCTCCCGATTCTTTTTTGACGCCAAGATCGGCGCCAGGAAGGCACAATTTTAAGATAGCCCTTACACAAAAACAAAATAAGAAGTCAAAGAATTGTAAAAACTCGGTGTCCATGCACACATCGATGTATTTTCACTTAAAAAAATCAAACAATTGTACACTGCGAGGTATTGTGCATTCCCTTCCACGTACACATCGATTTATTTTCCCTTAAATAAATCAGGAAGCTATAATCAAGTTAAAATTATCATGGTAATCAGAAATGCAGTTCCATCTTCAAAACTGAACAAAATTTATCGCCAATGGAAAGGGCACCCAATTTTACACTTGAGCCAAAAATTCTACTATTGTTTATTCTATTCTATTGATGATCATTCTACCTTCATAAGAACTACATACTATGATACGGGAAAATTTGGCTATTTTTTTTCAATTAATAGACTAAGTTGGCACTACAAAGATCAGCAAAATTCTAGCCAACAGCATTCGCAGTTACAAGCTCCTGGCCCCAGCCACCACCCCAAGCTCTTATTGGACACTACTTGTGATGTCATAGAGTGACGAAATGAATTTCCCGCGGCATTTTTGCGCGCAAAAAGCTTGCTTTAATTGCAAATACTCTGTTACATTCCACAAATTCACATTTATACAAAACATAACCAATACAAAAAAAGTATAAGTTCACCTAACTTACACGAAAACGATAATAAAATCTCTTCAACCTGACATCATAAACGGCAACCAATAAGAACAGGGGTGGTGGCTGGGGCCAGGCGCTTGTTTCGCAGTTTCTTCTGTAGTGTTTAACTATGCAGAATGGAAAATGAATGGTCGTTATGTTTTCTTTTTTCCATACTCGCTTATCTGGCGTAGAGGATAATTTTGGCAAGACATAGTGTGTACAGGAATCCACACAAAGCTTCTTTCATATTTTACTAGCGTTTGCTTTGGCTTTTTTGAAAGTAGCTTATAATTTTTATAAAGATGAGTGCCTAAGAAAGCCCCCTTCCCAAGCTTTGCTCTGTCGCCTAACAGTTTCTTATCATTCACAGTTCTATCATGATTTTGAGTTTTAAATGTTTAGCTCACTTGGGGGTACAGAGATTATGGCTGTCTGACTGATGGTATGAATAATGGATTTAATTTTTTCATTGATAGGTATATTGTTCATAATTTTCTCATTCATATCTGGAACTGATGATAAAAGATGTTGTAGCCAGCTTTATCAAAAATAAAAGCATGGAATGGCCAAGTTCGCAACTCTTGAAAAAGAGGTAGAGATCGGAGAGGAAAGGATCCTTGCGACCTCGATTCCTACGAGGTTTAGAAGGAATTTCTATAATAATATTTAAATTTCACTGGTCAGTATATTATCATTTCGGGGAAAATAAGCAGAACAGACTAAAATCAGAATATAAAAGCTTACTTGCACGCGACAGTCTTGAAAGCACGTTGACAAACGAAGTGCGTTTGTAGGATAGTCAAGCAAAGTGAGGACGACCTACACCTCTATGATAAGCTCGCCACCGATTATCTTTCCTGATAAAAGAATATCTCCGAAGTCTTACTTTTACTCAGGTTTCAGCATAGTTCCCTTGTAATACCAGTCACACAGGATGATGAGCATCGATAACATGTTTGATGAGTTACGAGATTATGGTGGAAATTGCGACCATTACTAGCATGGCCAATATGCATAATATTTATGCCAAGATGCTGGTTTTTTGGTTTAACGTATAAGATGCTACGAGATACGTAATCTTTTACCCAATCAATTTCAGAATCCAAATGCTCTAAACTTATGTTCGGAAAGGAACTTTGAGTTCTGTAATATTTTGCTATTTTCTTTTCAGTCTGGCATTTTTTGTTATTGCGTCCTTTATTTCTTTTTTATTTTACATATATTTTTTCTGAGGTAAAATCGGGAGACTTCTTTTTTTTCTGCACACTTACTGTAGTTTGAATGCTTGTTTTTACTGATATTGAAGCATAGACGTACAATAAATTTTGGCATAATTGAATCTCCGCCACTAATCTTCTCGCTTCTCCACATGACATAACTTTATTTATTTTCACATTTTACCTCCTTTTCAGATTTCGATTTCGGACATAGCTGAAATAATGCAATGTGCTCCCTTTTCAGTTTACGCGTATTGACTCGGCATTGTGACTAACACTTGCATAACCTTCCATAAAGAAAAAAATTCTCCAAAACGGGACATTTTCGAGTATTCAAAGTGCTGACACCGAAAGCATCGCAAGAAATTTAGAATATAAGGTCTTATGGGACAATGTAAGTAATTGGCCTTAATACGTTTTGGCAGATCAGGTCAAAAGAATCAGGGTTATGTCTTTCATATTGATCAACAGATCTTCTTTGTAAGTCTTAATTTGTATACCACTACAGATATTCTGGTCGGAAAGTTTAGAGACACTTTGCTCGCCTGTTATGAAGAGTAACCTATGTTTATGAAATGATGTCACGACTAGAGTTAACTATTTGGGTTCTGAATCATCATTATTGACTTGTCCAATTTTTTTTAATCCAAGGAGGACAAGGAATTGAGTTGGAGAAACGGTTATTATTGATAATAATAAATCATGAGGGATTTTTATCATGATATGCATTTATATTTGTTTTTCATTCTTTTGGATACAGGAGCATTTCCATCATTTGTTGATTAATAACAACCATTTTGATAGAGATAGGTCGATTCTTGCACCTTCACACCCCATGGAGCCCAGCAAGAGGATACAGTTCCGGCGCCAAAGTTCATTGGACCTATATGCAAAATGCAACCCCACAATCAACTTTCCTGAAAGTAGAACGCTCGATCATTTATCCTTTTAAGCCAGTGGTACTTAAAACTGGTGAATAATCAGTCGACACTGCTGGGAACTTGTAAATGCCTCTCATTTAAAGTAAAGCAGTGAATTTAGAGACAGTATCTAACGGCTTAACTACGCACTGCAAATATGTGGGTAGGTTTTTAACCATGGGAAGCCAGCGACATGAGGATGCAGCAGCATCTCACGATAAGCCCTATCTTCCGAAGAAGACAAGAGAAAGAAGAAAGTAGGAAAAGAAGTAAAATCACTCTGCCCCCAGGGTCATGACATTCATATTCACCACAAAGGTGATCCCCTGAGGGAATGAGAATTTTTGTAACATACAACACTTTGGAAACAATAAAATGACTAGAAAGAATTTTTTATAGCTCAAGAAACGCAAAAGCATTTTGAACACGAAATAATGAATATTTTAGATTGTGTATATAGTTTAATCGCTACGATTGTTCAAGAAAGTTGCAAGAAGTTGGGATATGTATACATAAAATGTAGTTTAGGTAAATAGTTTATATATCCGATCAATTTACTTGTTAACCATATTTAATATTTTAGCAACTTTTATATAACTAGACCCTTCGATAGCAAATTTTATAATCTGTTTTCAATAAATTTGCCACTATTTCGACAGCACAGTGTTTCACACTGTGTGCATATCTTATGATGCTTCTTCATATACACAAAAGGGTTTTCTGTCCTTTGCAATCATTGCTGTACGTTAAAAAATGTTCAAATAATCGTTTAAAAATGTTCCATAAAGCTTAATTCGTTTTAAAATGTTCTAAATAGCATAAAGCTTTTCATTTTATGCTATTTTTTTGCAAAGCTGAACGTATAGTGACAGATCAGCTTTACTATAATTGGATAAATTGCAAAAAATATAGTACTTTGTCCCTCCTTTCTACTTGCTTTCGTAGTGTAACTCAAAGCTCGTTCCATACTTATTCACCAGAATTCGAATCACGGGGAAGGCATAGCAGATTTATTCAGTTTTCTGACTCCAAAAATTATTCTAAAAGATCAGTGATCTGTCTAAATGATCTACAGTGGCACCTGAAATAGAAAAGGTGATCGTCCCCACCAGGATTTGGTGACTAGGTCCCCTCATCCCCAGCCACCCTTTGAGTATGTAAAGTATTTTCTCCATCCTTCCCTCGTACCTTCGTGGGGTAACTGGAAACAACACTCTCGACGCTTATTCGGGAGGTCCGGTGTTCGAATCTATGCGAGGGCATTGCGGATTTCTTCAGTTTCCTGACTTCCAAAAAATTCGAAAAGACCCTACAATGAAAAAAATTATTCCACTTGTAAAAACTATTCAATGCTTTTACCAGATTTTATTATTCACATTGCTTAGGGCTTTATTCAATTTATTAGAACTGGTAATGTTAGTGAATACTGGAATCTATCCTAAAATTCCGATATCCTCAAAGTTGTGTATTTTCACATTATTAACGAGAAAAGAAACTTGAAATTTTATTTATAGTATAAGATCTAAACTTTCAAACATATGTTGAAGTATAAAAATAAACAACTTAAATTTTAAACAATAAAAGTCCTTTTCAAATATAATACCTCCTTTTTTGGAAGGCAAAACAATGGCAGTTAATTCAACTTGCAAATAATTGTAGGTTTTGCATGTTTTGCATATTTATGTTTCATATAATTTATAAATCTGACAGGAGAAAACACTGCAAAATACCTGCAAATGAATATTAAAAGTTAATCAGTTGGTATCCTTGACAAAGAATCTACTGAAGATTCCTACTCAGCAATCACCTTGAACTGTTAGTGCGCTTCATTTTTTTTACCTTATCTCAAGTGCGTATTAGAATTGTAAATGTTACGTAAGAGTAAACAAGAGTTCAAGGACACTATTGTGTGAGAATCAGCGGTAGCTCTTAAGGACAGGGATAATAAGCTTTTAGCATTCGTTGCAGGTATTTTAAACAATGTTTGTCCTTCACTGTTTTCTCCTATCAAATTTATAAATTGTATGTAACATAAATATGCATAACTTGAAAAATATTTGCATATTTACAAGCATACTTCCCTTTCTTCTGTAAGAATTAAATGACATTCAAAAAACCTTTTCATGAAGCTTCAAAATTTTAATTCAAATTAAGTTATACTTGTTTTCTAGCTGGTAACATGATAAAACAAAATTACATAGATATCAGAACATAGAAATACGTATGAGTACTGAAGTTCGACAGCACTTGTAATATTTTATTGGAAACTTTAATTTATGATGATAATAAAATTTCTCAGAGACATCTAAAGGGTTCATTTAAACGGAAAGATTTTACATTTTTTCAAAAGAAATTCATCAAATCACGTAAAAAAGTTGTCAGAATATTTTAAACATTATACAGTCGAAAGTAAAAGGGATATACAGGGTGTTTATATAAAAGAAATATATAAAAGGGTGTTTCACATAAAAGAAAGTCCCGGACCCATTTTGATGTTTAATAACTTATAAAATAATGAAGATATAAACAAACTTATGGCATTTATTGATGGAAAAACTTATATATTTTCCTTCCCAGGTTTGAATATCTTTACTTTTGTAAATATCATCTGCGCGTGTGGTTAATTTCAGACAATTTCATTTTTCAGTCTAAATATCTGCACTTTTCTAAATATCGTCTGCTTATTAATTGCATTACTCTCTTTTGTTTTTGGCAACTATTGCAATGTTATGTTTACTTTTGATGTGTTTGTTCTAATACTATTGTATGTGATGTTTTATTCAATCGGATATTAAGGAGAATGCATACACCACAAGAGAAAGCACAGATTTTATGGTGGTTCATAGAAACGAAATCCATAATTCAAACACAGAGAAATTGAAGAATTTACCAAAAAGATCCTCCATCCAAAAGCAGCATCCTGTGGTGGAAAAAGAATATTCTGGAAACTGCAAGTATCGCATATAAGAAACATTCCGGATGTCCCTGCACAAGTGATTTTGATGTTGAGCGTGTCAGAGAGACATTTTTACACAATCCTAGAAGATCTGTGATATTCTCCGTGCGACGAAGGGGGCACACGTGCAAGTTCATTGACAAGGGTCATGAAACTTTTTGAGTCTATCTAACCATTTATGTTATTAATTTTAATCTATCTTTATTATTTTATGAGTTATTAAACATCAAAATGGGTCCGGGACTTTATAAACACCCTTACTTTAAAATTTTTTAACATATAATAATGGAAATGCAAAACAGAAAATAGTGTCCCTGAAGAAGTGTCAAAACAAGTGAACTTTTCAATATCCGTGCAAAATTATGAAATCGCAATTATTGGTAACTTTAAAACTGAAGAACTGCTAAATGGTTTTCTCTCAGATTTTATTCTTAAGCTGTAAAACCATGAAAGAACTAAATATGGATTACTTTATTACGGGTAGAAATGTAATTAGGTTCTTAAAATGGTATAGAATAAATTCCATCATCCCAGTAAAAATATCAAAACACTTTTAAAGCGCACATAAGTAAGGTATATTTTTCGCCTTATTATAATGAAATATTTTCAAATTTGCAGAAAACGTTTAAAAAGTGTCTTTCCTAATTATTTTGAAATTTCTTAAATATCGGAAAACATAAGTCGATAAATCTGGAAGACCTGAAGAAGTGTTCTCTCTTATGATCGAACTGCACAAACGAAATTATCTACAGCAGAATCATGTAAAAAAAAATGCAAAACTTTATCAAACGTATCAGTATTTAAACATGGAATTAAATTTCTAGCAAACTATTAAAAAATTATACATTTTTGTGAAAAAATATTTATTCTGAACGACACATATATTGAAGCTTCCAACATAGGATCAAAAAGTATTGTAGGGATTTATATTTATTTTAAATAATCAGTTAAATTTAATTTTAAGCTCTTTCCTATAAGCCTTCATTCCCCTAATTGTCAGTGCCAGAATACTTAAATTTGGCAGCGTGCGTAAGGAATGCAAATTCCACCAGTGGGAGAAAAAGTTTAAATATCGAGTTCTAGAAGAGAAAGTTAAGAGAGAGTCTGGGAAAACTCAGTGCATATTTATAAGGCAAGCTTCGGCTTAGCATTTATTGCTGGTTAGACGTGGCTTAACATTTATTCCTGCT
>KK120343.1:494383-513087 GCA_000611955.2 Stegodyphus mimosarum
GCAGGCCTCTTCCGATCACATATTGAATTGTGAGGTTTTGATATAATTGACCTTTTTTCAGTCCTCTTCTTATGATTTTTTTGAAGATTTTTGGGCTCGTGGACTTGGTCTAGTCTGCGGCTAGATCATGTGGAATAAGACAATACTAACAACAACTCAAGCTGTAGCTCATCAGTATGCTGTGGTTTAGTAAATTTAAATAGATTTAAAAATTATATTGAAAATCACTCTATGACCTGTGGAGTGAAGTTCACTCAGTGTCAACTTATAAGTCACCGGTGTAGTACAGTGCAGAAAAATTAGCTATATATTTAAATAAAAAATAAATCGAAGCACATTGATGCTTGTTAAGGCTGTTGGTCAGCAGTAATCTACAGAATAACAGATACTTTAGGTCAAACGAAGCTCACCGTCTGAGGAAAGGGCAGAAAATTAATATATATTAAAAAATTTAATTTAATTTGATGACATCAGACTGTTAGTCACCAGTGACTTGCAGGTTAAAGGTTACCCAGAGCTAACCTTAGATCATCAACGTGTGTAGTATTACTATAAATCAGATATATTTCAAAATTAAAATTAATCGAAATATTCTTATCCACTTTCTTCAAGGTTGGGGGTCATTGGTTTCATCAGTGTTCTTGTTCACTTTGAGAGTCACTTTCAGTCAAACATGGGACACCGATTGGGAGATGTGCAGTAAATTTTTCCTTTTGACATTCATTATATTAATATTTGTTATGAGTAATGCTATTTTCAACGTTGTTTCTCATATCTGTCTTTAGTTTAATAAGAAATTCACATTTTAAGAAGTTGTATAAAGCAATTAGAAGTTGTCCGAAGTGATCTTTTTCTTCCTCAGGATGGTCCTGAAGTGGTCAGTGGCACCATCATTCAACAGATTAATCATTTTGTTCGCTTCAGCATAAAAAGTCCAATTTCCTCTCCTTTAGAAGTTTCTTTATAGTTGCAGTTAGCATGAATTCTTTGTATTCTCTTTCTCATCACGAGAAGGAAATTTCTTCTGAATTTTCTTATATTCCAGATCAAGAAAAACTTGCAGTTCTTTAGTATAATATAGTATCAAGAGATATGCTTATTTTCCTCCTCTTCTCTTCAATGCGCTTGTTTAGGCGTGAATTACTTTTGATATTTACTTGCCGTTTAACAGAAAATAAGACAAATTAATCTTCGGAAATTTGTGTACCATTCTTAACTTGAAACACTTTCAGTTCTTATGCGTGTTTCTTATGCAAGGCGCCGCTGTATACTACAGACTCGGGAAGGCTGTTGTTACTGTTATGCTGAACAAACTGACAAACATCAACCCACTCCAATAATCAACAGATCGCCTGCGTGCATAAATTTAGATAAATTTTAAAATGAAAATTAATCTAAACAAAAAACCTAAAACCCTACGATAATTTGTTTTTATTATTATTTCATAAAACACTAGTGAAAACTGAAGAAACAAATTTATCTGACAAACAAGCACTTGCATAGCTTTGAATTATGTTCTTCAAAATGGACATTAAGCGCATGCATTCAGAAGCTTTTTTAACAAATATTTTTGAATACATTATCTAAAACAGATTTTACTCTGTACACTCATTATGTTTACCGATGCAGAAAACGTTCAAAATGCGAATTGTTCTCCTCGGGAGTCAAGCATTGGATTTCCCAATTGCTAGCCAGACGTTCTGTCCAATTACACCAGAAAGGCACGCTGAAAATAAGGAGAAAATATCTTACAACTGTTTACTTCACCACATTTCGGAAAAGACCATTGATCTACAGACGACCTACCGGGTTGAGTCTTTTTCGCTGTTGTAATCAGAGATGTTTCTTGTCCAAAGTATCTACTCTTTCATCCATTATATTTGAAATGTTCGTTACTTGCCACTTTCCCAAATAATATTCTGGATATCCAGAGGTTATCCAAAATAAGAGATATATTTCATTTTAAAAAGAGGTAATTTTCTTTTTGCCTATAACATAGTAACCCGTAAAAAAAGTCAGCCATTTTTTGCATAAATATTGACAACATTTTATGTATATTATTAAAATAAGGCAAAATTTGAAATTTCAGTTATAGCTTATAACACTCAGTTTACAGTAAAGGAAAACTTTGAATTTCAAAAAGGACAGATTATTGGTGCCTGACTTGTTGGTTCATCTGCAAGATCAGTTGCAGAATTATTGGGGATACTTCCGGTACTCTATCAAAAGTCATGACAGCATGCAGTATTTTTTGCAATACATCGTATGCGAGGCAAAACTGGAGAAGGAAAAAAGCTTTACTGGCATATCCAGGAAACTACAGTAGAGGATTCTCGAGTTAAAAATGAAAACTATTTTAAAGTATAATAAAAAGGGCCTCTTCGTATAGTACGAAGGAAGACGCACAAGCAGAATACTGACGACAGAGCTACTATTTTAAAACCTATTACTTCGTAAGTGTATAAAAAAGATACCAGATATGGTGATAGGAAATAGAATGTTTGCCAATGAAAATATGTACTGTTTTTAGAAATATCAATCTTCAGAACTATTTCCAACATCGGGACGAGTTTATGTAAGAATACCAACAGAAGCTTGAGATCTTCTTTTGTTCCTACAGTAAAACTTGTTGGCGGTTCCGTTACGTTTTGGACAGTAAATTCGTTAAAGTTTTACAATATGAAATCGATAATAAAACAAATTCCAAATTTCAAATTTGGGCTTCCAGATGCCCATATTCGCAACGCCATTCAAAATTGGATGGCTCTAGGTATTGTTGTTTTCTCACAATGGGAAAAACATGCATACATTTCATGCAAATTCTTCATTATTTAACTCCTTTAAATATAGTACAGGACGATAGTATTTGATGGCAACAATTTAAAAAGTAATTCATAATTTTGTAGTGATTCAACGTAAAGTCTGGTTTTGAGACTAATATTCGTTCTAAGCTAACGCTTCTGTGGATTAATTATTTTTATTTTATTTGATACTAATATAATTTCAATCAGATTCTCAATATCGGTAATCAGTTCAGAATTCTATCAGTGCTGCAAGCGGGTCCAGGAGATTGCTGTTATTCTTTATTTCATCTTTAACATGGCTGCCATCGCCTAGTGCATAATAATATTTTCATTTCCATACGTAGCATCACCAGTGCAACTTAGTTAAAGCTAAGTTAGACGATTTTTGGCAATGCACTTGTACGACAATTTTAAATTCGGCTTATGCAGGAGCTTTCAAGTTTTTCTAAAATTTTGTTGCAAAATATTTCATTTCGGTTTATTTTTGGAAATATACGGTAATCGATTTTTTTTCCAGTTGCGTTCAGTTTCTATGTACAGTAGTTCGATTGTATATGGAGTTATGGTGAGCAATGGAAACCGAAAATGGCTTTTTAAAGATACGTATTAATGTCTCTTAAATTGATAATAAGATTACAGAGCCTCGTATTCTTGGCTAAAATATACTCACTAGCTCTAGAAAGACTGTACAGGAATTATCCTCCCATCTTTAACCAGTAGGAGACAAGTCAGAAGAAGGGTGTAAATAGTCCTTTTATTTGATCACAAAAGATTAGCAGTCGACCTCACTTGGGTTTAAATAAGCCAACACTTCTGGCTTAACTTAAAACAAGTGAAATTGAACTTAAAATAAAATGTAATTAGAGGCTCACAGGATAAAGTAAATGCGCAGGTAGGCCCTGGCTCATAGAGGCCAGCGAGATAAGCCTGATGGCTAGAAGCACTCGACGCCACAGAATCAGATCTCTAAAAAAGCACGGTAACGACGTGCCCTCAAACAGACAGAACACGTTCTAAATTCAACTTGCCAAACATTCGTTTAAATAACACTTCTTTTTCTCTTATTCTGAACAAATGGGCGCTGTCTAATTCATATCTGACATGAAAAGCGTAGGTGAAAAGAAGAGGGACAGAAAAGTTGCTTTAACTCAAAATTAACTATTAGTAAAAATAAATAAATAAGTCCTCACAAGGAGTTTTTTGTTCTTTAATGTAAGATATTGATACATACATAAAAATGAATTAAAATACCGATAAAAGAAGCTGGAAGGGATTGTAAGTCAGGAAGAAAAAGTAAATTCAGAAAGTAATAAAAAAGTACAAGTTAATGACCTCGCCAATAGCCAAATAGTTAAACCCATAAAAGACAGTCAGATCATCTTTAGAATTTTTTCCGGTTGACCAGCTGTAAAGGCTCTCCTTGGATATTACTGAAATATCAGCAGTTTCCCAAATAAAATCAGTAAGTGAAATAGTTTTTGGAAGCTGCTGCCAGAATTCATAATCAGTCTGATAGTCAGAGAAAGTAAAAGGAACAGTAAACTAGACAGGCCATAGTTTATTTGATTGAAATAAAAGTATTTTAATAAGAATGAAAGGAACTAAAAGGAACAGGTAATTGAAAAAAAAAGCGTATTAAGGAGGGATAAATGGAAAAATTATAGTACGAAAGAAAAAGTAGGAATTAATTATAAAGTATAAAAGATAAAATGCATCAAAGCTTGTTTCCTTAAAAAGAAAAATTATTATACCAATTTTCCTCCTTTTTCAGTAACTTCTTGAAAATCGATAGAAGAGTACGCAGTGTACTTTGCGTAAAGGGCTTAAGAAGATAGCTTAAGAAACGAATATGAATAGATGTAATAATATAAACACTAATAATGTATTTATATGAATAGATGTATTTATATAATGTAATAATATGAATAACATATTTATATGTATTTATATGAATAATATATTTAATAACGTATTTATATGAATAGATAATATGAATAGATGTACTAATATTTCTTCAATATTTCAAACTCTTTTATAATCGCTTTTATCAGCTTTAATGATATTCTTTGCTATCTGTCTGTATTTTGCAATGGTGCTTTCAGAAAGCTTCTAGACAACTACGCGGCGGATGAAAGCTTCGGGGAGAAAACAACGTAAGTAGAAAACGTCTTGAATATCATAGAGAGACAAAGAAGAAGAAAAGGAAGGAGAAAACAATCCAATTCTAAAACAACGTTATATAAAATATCGTTACAGAAAATAAAATGATGAAAATATTTTGCAGTTTTAAAAATATAAAAAATAAAGCACCTACAAACCATCGCATTATGATAAACATCGTATACGTGCACTTTCTAATTATAAGAGTTTCAGTGAATTTTCTCATAATGATTTATAAGATGAAAAAATTAATATTTTTACCTATATTTTCCTATTTTTGAATTAACTAATAAAATTTCACTGAAAAAGAAAAGAAAAAAAAGAGTTAAGCATTCAAAATTTGAAAATCAATAAAAATTTATGGTACGTATAGCATATTATGATAGAATTTTGAACTATATTACTAACTATTAAAGTTAGTATTGAATTTAATTTATTATTTAATTTAATCTTTCATAAAGATATATCAGCAGATTTTCATGAAAAAAATATAATATATAAAAATTAGAAAAAGAAAGATACAGCAGTTCAAAATTCTATCAACTGCTGTATCTAGCACTCATTTTTAATAATTTTCAGATTTTGAATGCTTAAACTTATTCGTTGACTTTTTAGTAAGAATTTATTAGTTAATACAAAAACATGAAATATAGATGTAAAAATATTTTTTGTTCCTTCTTGTGCTTACAAATCATTACGCGAAAATTCACTTCAAATTTTTACGTTCAAAAAACGCATGTCTGCAATGTTGTTATCGTACAATGATTTGTAGGCGCTTTATTTTTTATCACGGTTCTTTGCCTGACAGTGTTTTAAAACTGCAAAGTGTTTGTATCGCTTTATTTTCTACAACGTTGTTTTTTACCACAATATTTTAGAAATGTCATTGTTTACTTCTTTTCTTTCCTTTCCCGCATGATGTTTTCCTCTTCTGTTGTTCTGTGCGCGAAGATTTTGGTCCACAATGTTTTTGCCTTGATGTTTTCACATGTAGCCTTTTGTGCGATGCTATCAGAAATTTGTACATTAATATGTTGAAAACGTTAGACGGTGATGGGAAGAAATATGCCAGTAAATATGGTAATAAAAATGCATCAAAAGTATAAGATTCAGTATTTTCTAACAAATAAGTAGTATATTTAAGGACGACATTTAATTAATTTAACTGTCATGTTTAACTACGATATATTTAACTACTGTAAAACATTAAATTAATTTAACCACAATAATTTTATATGCTACTTTATAAGGTATTTCTCCCGCCTTCTTAACATGCCTTCATGGCTTAGTGGTCAAGCACGCTCGCCGCGTATTCGAGTGGTCCGTGGTTCGAGGGCATTGCTCATTTTTCACAACTCTGCTTTCAAATAAATCCTAATATCTTTACAACTCAACTAACGATAAAAAGGGATTGATATACTCTATAGTATAAGAAACAATAATGTAGAATACGAATGACATTATCAGTTAAGTTAAAAAATTAAAAGTTTAAATGAAATTAAAACCTTAAAATAAATTCAAGTAAGCTAATGCTATAAATAAAAGGATAAGAAATATCTTGAGGAATGTCAATGTAGATAATAATTTTGAGATGAACTGAACTGAACCGTAAATAAATTAAGTTAAAAATCATTAGGAAAATTCAGAATACAAACGCAATTTTAAAGTGCCAATAAAAGATTTCTATTACTCGACATAATCAAAATATAAGTATGTAGAAATGAAAGAAAGAATTTCCTCAGCAAGAAGGACTACGATATACGTAACTTACTTAAGATCTAATAAAATATTTATTATTATGCGTATAATTGAGTTGCTACGAATTTTCGCTATTTACACTAATAAATACTAATATTGCAAGTTTAAGGTGCGCATCTTGGATTATATCTTTAATCAAATGAAAACAATAGCTAGAACTGTTTGCATTTTCTATTTCTCAGTCGCTTTTTTATAAAATTAGGTGGGCCAGAAGCAAGATGATTGCCATTTTCACTCTTCAGCTTAAAATCTAATGTCTCAGTGAGGATGTTAGTATAAAAGATTTTAAAAAAAATGTTTAAACATAAAATATTGCAAAAAACTTTTTTCAGTTTGTACCAGTTACGTATATGGTGTTAAAAAAATCTTTTGTTAATTGTTGATAGCGTTAATCAGTTAACCTGATGTCATTGCTTGTACGGTTTTTATTTTGCGTTGCAAGATAACACATTTAAATGAAAACAATCCATTTCCTTCTATATGTTGTAGAAATGTAGTATTGATTAAGAGAACGATTCACTCTTCTTTCCCAAAAATATTTTACCCGTAGAAGAAGAAAGGTACATTAAACCTTCGAAATCAATAAATTTTTATTTAAAATCTGTTGCAATTAAAAACTTTTTTGTAGCCTAACTTAACATTTTATACTGGCTCGTCTGTTTTTCACAGTGTATTTTAGTATTCAAATATGAATTCATTTTCCTATTATACTTTGAAGGAATATCCTTTCCAGTTAATGCTTGGAGTCATGTCCTGGTAAAATAAAATTCAGAGGTACGAAAATGAAGTTATATCTCGAAAAATTTTTTTATTTATTTATTTTCTATGAACCTTTTTTCATAACCGACTTTTACTGGTGTTTTTTGGTAAAGCATAAATATATTCTCGAATATATTCTTTCGAGAAAAACCACAAATTAACAGTTCTGAGATTCCCTTCTAATCACTCGTTTGAATTCTACTCTTATTTGCCCACCTGCAATCTATTTGCTGAAGGGCACGATTTTTTTTCCTTACCTTCGCCTTTTGAACTCTTTACCCAATTAACAATTTTATCTTTCCCCAGTTTTATGTTTTCAACTAATTCTCAATGCCCAGCTTTCGTCAGCAAATTATTGCACCATATACATAAAAAAATCTGGACTACAGTAATCTTAGGAACATTCAAGCCAGAAGTATACAGAGCAGTTATTCTTGTCAATGTATTAATATTTCTTAACCTACTAGGTATAAGTAGTCCGTTTATACACTGTAACGTTCAAGCAAGTGGTTGACAATTAGGATTCATACGGCCTTTCTAGTAATCCTCTAGCAGCATTCCTGGAAGTCTTGTGGCTAGAACAGTACATGCAATGGCATGGTCATATATTAAATGGGCCATACCAAATTTATTCGTTATCACATCGGCATAGTCCTTATGTTCACATAAGGTTATTTTCAAGACTGATGGCATTCAACTTTAAAAATAATATACTTTACATATCATTTAATAGAGAACAATTGTTTCATCACATGTATCTATGTCCGAATCTTAATATTGCTGATGAAGACATTGCTTTACAAGAAAGTCCCATTGAGTTACAGAGTGAATGAAACAACTCGAACGATATTCAGAAACGGGAAACATAATTTATGGTATTGTAATTACCCTAAGAAATATCTATTGTTCTGGAACAAAACAAATAGCATGTTATTGCCTTTCACCGCATCTTATCGTCTCGAATCTGACTTTGTACAAGTCCACCTCAAAGGCATTGGCCTCCTAGGCAAAGCCCTATCGTGCTTTGCCACGAGTAATTAAATAAACAAAATCGTTTACGGTTATGTGTCTCTGTCAAAGGCTCGCAAATAACCTTAGGTTGTTTTCTACACTATCCGTGTTACGATTTGGATCTTACGATTAGCTCCTGTTAACCTATCGCATCCTACAAATATAATAAGTTGAAAATACATCTGATACACATATTGGCACGTAAATTTTTGAGCTTAAAACTTCCACTGATGTAAACGTACCCAGGAGCTTTAAGTTATCCTGAAAATACGTACACATAATGTAACAGAAAGACTATTTATAGGAACAAAATTTTGAATAGCTTTATTTATATATCGAATAGTTAAGGAAATTTCATATACATGTATTCACCATTAATGAAGAGGACTAGAAACGCAAGAATGTTTAAAGAAAACAGTTTTGTTTCATCATCTGAAACGTAAAAAATGTTTGAAGTACTGGTAAGCTTACACATTTGAGAGAGAAAGATGCAAGAAATAAGGGGTAATTTTAATTATGTGTTTAGATATATGGAAGTCTTACAGAGGGTTCTGATTCGCTACGCGTGCCTAAAAACTCTTTAAAAGAAGCCAAAAATGCCATCTGCAGATTTGTCACTATTATGATAAGCCTAATTTATAGCCCTTTTGTAAATCAGGATGATTATAAATACAGTAAATGTAATCACATAGGACAGCACCATAAATGCAATAGGATGCATAGCCCTTTGTAAAGCGGGATGATTGTAAGTCAAGTAAATGTGTCACAGTGCAGCAGCATAAATGCAATGGGATGCATAAATTGTTGCATGCTGACAACAAAGGCAACGTGAAGACTATTTACTGTGTGCATCACACTGGCTTTGTTGTTGCTCAAAGGCATGAGCTCACACGATATTCGACACTGCGTCACTGACCAAGGACGTAGTCATAACGACATGGACTAAAAGCCGAAAGTTATAGAAGGCAAATCGAGGCAATTATTACGACGATTGCTACTTGGTATAAACTAAGACAGTGCTCCTGCGATTTGATGTTAAAGCAATGCAAACTGTGGTAAAGAATGGACCACTATTATCTTCAGTGATGGATCTTATTTCGCTCTGTGTCTTGACGATCGAATGATTTCTTCACCCAGATGGCAGCCTGGGAAGAAGATTGGTTTCTATTTCAGTCAGGATCACTAAACTTTCTATTCAGTAGTATCATGTTTAGGGTATTATTAATTACCACAGCAGGCTATAATTATGCTGTTGTCCATAGGCATACTATTGTCCTCATAGCATGCACTCTAAGAATCGCATAATATATTAGCTCATATTGGACATCGTCGGTAGTCAAAACTGGGAAGCCGTACGCCGTACTGCTGCCTCTACTGCTGCTGGCATTTGAACAAGTACTCAAGAAGTAATCACATTGTACTCAATTTTTACCTCAATTTTTTTAAATACTGCCCATTTTTTATGTATTTTTCAAAGGCTTTAAGGTATTTAACATAAATTTCTATTACTGTCGTTATATGATTTTATAACTAAAAGAAAATAGTTTTATATTTTAACTTTTATTAAGCTTATTGCTACTGACTTTTAAAACTTTTATTTTGATGGGTGTAACTTTAGATAAATAGGTTAGAAAATTCGATCTATACACCTTATTTTATTTCACAAAGCAGTTTCGAAACGTGTAGTATCTATAGATGTATAAGAAATTGTTCTCGCATTTGTTCTATGGTACACTGCGAAAAAAAAGAACAGTTCTATAAATCCCGTTCTACTGGGTCGGTTGAACAAATTCAAATTGCGTTGTTCATGGCTCGAAAGCGCGACTTAGGATATATATTAGATTTATATATAGCATTGTTCTAACACAGGTATTCTGACACAAAATTGGACTTTTTATGAAATGATATGACAATTTTTTTCCATATTTCGATTCTACGACTCAAATTATGCCTAAATATTAAATTTTGTAAAATTTGGTGCGAAATTTACGGAGAAATTAAAAAAATTATCTTGACGCATATTTTCCAGGTTGCGCCAAGAATAATTAACTTAGCGAACTTCTTAATTTATAGCAACCTATTTTCCTTTTTTTCATTGTAGACTAGCAGAAAATAGACAAGCGCCTGGCCCCAGCCACCACCCCAAGCTCTTATTGGACACGACTTGTGATGTCATATAGTGACGAGAATTCCTCGCGGCATTTTTGCGCGCCTAAAGCTTGAGCCCAGCTCCACAAATTCACATTTATACATAACCAAGACCAAAGCAGTATAAGTTCACTTAAAGTAAACGAAATAATGAAACAGATAACAAATAATGTAACAGATAATGAAATCTCTTCAACCTGACGTCATAAATGGCAACCAATAAGAACAGGGGTGGTGGCTGGGGCCAGGCGCTTGTAAAAATTTATAAAAATTATTTTAAAATATAAATTTTAAAAACAAATCGTAGAAAATGGGTGAATTTTATTTGGAATGAACCTAAATTTTGGAATGTGAAGGGAAGAGTCAAACAAGTTTAATAAAAAAAGAGATATTAATAAATATATACCAAATTCAATTAACATTGAGGAGCTAAAATTTTGGGGGAGCTAACTTTTTAAAAACTACTCGTTCGATTTTTATAACATTTCGCAGTCTGGCATTATTTGAGTGGTAGAATCGAAATATGGAAAACAATTGGCATATTACTTCAGAAAAAGTCCGATTTTCTGTCAAAATAACTATATTAGAACAATGCTATATATAAACCTAATACATCCTAAGTCGCGCTTTCGAGACGTGAAAAACGCAAGTTGAATTTCGTCAATTGGCCCAGTAGAACGGAAGATATAGAACTGTCTTTATTTATTTATTTTTATTTATTTAGCGCAGTGTACGTGTATGATATTTAATCTCCACTGCGCATGGATGTTTTTCGAGCAAGATGTTCTATAAAAAAATAATTAGTATCTTTGTCACAGAGGACAAAGAGCCTCATATAAATCTTTTCCCCTTTCCCATTTCGTAAAGATCTTAGTTTCTAATGAAGTTCGAACTAAAACATCATTGTCTATGAAAGCTAGCACGACTGATGTGCCATCAGAATTGTCGCACTGTCTTTAAGCCTCCTGACGTACAGGTTATTAATGAGCCAATAAAACCCGCAGGCCACATGAGGCTAATCTCTTTTTATTATGGTTTCTTTTAATTTATATACTCATCTTTATTTTTCTATGTTGCTGGGGCTCATTTGATCGGTAATATAGTGTTTAGCGATATTAGCTTTCATAATTCTGGGCCCGGATTCAAATCCCGAAGAAGACTTGCATAGTATTAAGCGTATGGTGTCTGTGCACATTCGGGAAACTTGAAATACTGCCAGGTATGGCCACAATTGAGACAAAAACCCAAACGTCTTTTCTGGAGTGGTGTTAAGGGCAGAGTGATGGAATACTCTCGAATCCATGCACGGAGCTTTCTCCATTAAAATGGGACAGAGTTGAACAGTTACTATGGTGGGGCTGTACCTATAAAACCATTAGTGAAATTTTGGTACTCCACCCACTTTTTCTTGTCATATTGGGAAGTGTTACTGATTTCCAAGTTTACGTAAATAGCTGTATATATTTAGAAAACCAATTTCATCATTTTTTGTAGCAAACATTTGGACAATTTATAGGGCACAGTTTATAGGGACAATTTATAGGGTTCGCAGAGACCTCTTCAATAACTACACAAGATGAGCTTGAAGAGATTCATATTTTATTGAAATAAATAATAGCTCACACAATGTGAACAGCTATAAATAACTGGAGATAAAAGGATGTAAAGCAAATTTACCTTAAAGCGTTAGTAATATTACACATGAGTGGAATCACTCGTAAGAGCAAAAAATAAAGCTCAATTACTGTCGCACAATTTTTAACTGAATCCTGAACTAACTTTCACGGATACTTCGATATTAGGACACTATGTTTTGTTAGTTTTAGAGCATAATTTGACTCTCACAACTCAAACGCACTTTATTTATAGAATTGCGCAGTATTTCTAGAAGCTTCAGAAAATAAAGCTTCTAGGCCTTCGAAAACGCGTTTTTCAGAAACTTCCAGGATATTATCAAATTAGTGAAAAATTGCGCAATATCACCAAGGCGATAAAAGGTTTCTCCAAGTCCCGTTCGAAGAGTTTTTGCCTGTACCTGACGTTCTAATTGTATTAAATCTTCATAATTTAAATATCAGTTCTTTGAGAATTACAACATCTATAATGTAATAAAAATAAGCACTTACAAATGCTGTGAATGATACCAAATTCGATTAAATAAAAATATGCAATAAAATTATTACACAAAATGTGCTAAATAAGCAAACAAACAGGCAAAAACTTTTTATAACACTGTAAAAATTCCCAAATCCAATATAAAATCAAATAAGCATGAATACTCGTATATACACTGGTGAAATAAATTAAGAGAATTTGCATATTTTATCGAATTGCATGAAAAGAACTGAACTGAAGGGAAAACCATTGCTTCTAGATAAAAATACAAATCTAATACGGGAAATACGTAAGCGTACACGTGTGTGTAGGCAAAGCTAGCAGAAAAACGAGCTTTATAAGAACCTGGGGGGTAAGACGAATTCCGTTCTCTAGCACACCTCGGCGAATTTCTTGGAGTTATCTTGCAGCAATCGGTTAAATTCATATCGGAACAATAAAAATGAGTAACCACCAACGTTTAGATGATGGAATGAGGTGGCGAATAGTGGGAAGACTAGAGGCAGGTCAATCGCAAGTCCAGATATGCAGAGAGTTTAATTTAACGTCCAGTGTCGTGTGTAACCTATGGAAACAGTTCCAGGATGCTGGATCCATCGAAGAAAAGCCTGGGCAAGGTCGTTCAGACACGACGGTCAGAGAAGATCGCTATTTGCCCAGTTTAGCAAGGCGTAACAGAGGGGCTACAGCTTCTCAGCTCTCTCGACACCTGTTTGCAGCCACAGGAACCGGTATAACAAGGGTGACTGTTTCCAAAAGACTGCATGAGAGAGGATAGTTTGCCAGAAGACCGGATGCTTGCGTCCCGCTCACGTCTACGGAAAGGAGACTCCGATTAGCATGGTGCAGGCAGCATAGTGATTGAAGTACGGAGAAATGGGCTACCGTTCTGTTCACCGATGAGTCCCGTTTTAGCTTAAAGACCGATTTTCTTCGTACTTTCATATGGAGAGAGCCAGGGACCAGCTACCTACCCTCCAATGTGCTCGAAATCAACAATTTAGGCGGTGGCGGTGTAACGGTCTGTGCAGGCATCATGTTGGATGGCCAAACACCTCTCCACGTCTTTGACAGAGGCTCTGTGACTGATGTGAGGTATAGGGATGAGGTCTTGGAACCCTATGTTCGCCTTTTTCGGAGTGCTGTGGGCCCGGAGTTTCTCTCACAGGATGATAACGCGAGGCCACATAGAGCTCTTTTGGCCGACGAATTTCTCGAAAGTGAGGATATTCGCCGGATGGATTGGCCAGCCAGGTCTCGAGACCTCAACCCGATAGAACATGTCTGGGACGCTCAGGGGAGGGCAATTGCAACTCGCAACCCACCTCCGAGAACCACCCAGGAACTGGAAACTGCATTGCTGAATGAGTGGGACCAGTTGGCACAGGTACTGATAAACTGCCTTATTTCCAGTATGACATCACGCTGCGAGGCCTATATGGCTGTAAGAGGGGACCATACCCCCTATTAACCCATCTCTTTTGTGTCTTTTGCAACCGTTGTTTCAGACCTTCAGACTCCCATGAGTGTTACACATGAACATGTGTGTCTATTATAACTGTTGAATATTTATTTTGTTTGTATTATGTCAACCTATGTTCACACCAAATTTTATTAAAATCTGTCCAGTAGTTCTGGAGATCGCAGATCAAATATGAAAATTCTCTTAATTTATTTCACCAGTGTATTTACAACAATATTCATCTCCTACAATTAAAATAAAATTATTTATGAAATAATAATCAAATATTTTTTCTTTAAAATATTTTAAATTCGCATTTTAAGATTTTCAATCAAAACGGTTCTTTCTCTAGTGCATTTCCATAATTACTTCTTAAATAGCAAAGCATTCGTGCATTTTTCTGTTCTAGAATATATATCCTCCATCTAAATAAAATACGTTAGTGAGTTTCCCTTCTGCTCATCCGCACACTTCATTTGCTAAGAGTTTTGCAGTTATTTGAGTTATTATCGTTATCTTCAGCTCTCATATGTTTAAATACTGAAAAGTTATTTAAAAGAGCGCCACAAATTAAATTTGAATTTTATGAAATTTACACCTAAAGATTTTGTAGTTTTCCTTTTTAGAACATGTTTATAGACTTAACTGAAAAAGTAAAAGATTTTAAATTACATGTAGACACCTGAGTTTGGTACATAGTATTATCACGAAAGTTATACTGAAAAATGGAAAAGCGAAAATTTAAGTGTTATTTATATTCTCTCTCTCTCTCTCTATATATATAACAAAACATATTTTTAAAAACAGAAAGTAAACTTGTCTAGTATTTTTGGGCATTAAACTGTTGGAAAAATATCAGTAAAGACATAAAGAATTTAGAACTCCTTTTTCACAAAGACGAAAAGTGAAATTCATAATTAATAAATTTTAAAAAAATCCTATAAATGCAACAAAAAATTTTTAAAAATTGTTAAAACCGAATCTTTTAAACAGGCATACTCCAGTTCAAAAATTTATGAAATTCAAAAAAATTTTTAAAAAATCTCAATAGAATAGGATTTCAATCGACTTCAATGTCACTTCATCAGGGATAAGGAACATTGAAACCAATTGAAATCTCTCTTCTACAAAAGTCCTTGCTTTTCTGTATCCAGAATTAGCCGATGAATCATTTCAAAGTATTTTAATTATAATAGTTCACCCGAAAATTCTAACCGAAAATTCTGGCCCTTCCCCAAAGCAAGGAAAAAATCCTTAAATAAATTTAAATTACAATCTTATATCTAAAAAAGATAATTCACTTAATTTTTCACTTAGCGAAAACGAAATTGAAATAATAAAATACTTCATTGAACAAAATAAAACGAAATATTACCCTAAAACATATAGCAAATAATCCACTGTATTTAAAACGTAATTGAAATTATAAAACTTAATTGAAAAGATGTAATTAATACACACAATAAAAAATTAAAAACCTCGAGCACTTTCATTATACTACTATCGAAATGAGGAACTTTGCTATAGTAGTAACGTATAAGTTTGCCATTTTGGCTTCATTGGCTAAATTAAAAAACCTTGGAGAGAAAGTAATCGCTCAAAAGTTTAAATTTTGGAACATAAGATGCAATTTTTAAACCAAAAGGAAAACATTAAAAATTAGAGGAAAAAATTTTTAATTTTGACAAAGAATAAGAATAATTATGAATTGAAAGCAATTAAAATAAATTCTTACTCTTTTAAAGCAAAACTGTGAAAAAAGTCCTTCTTACAATGTTAAATTAAATTTTTAAAGCAAATTACTTTATAAAAGTGCCTAAAAATGGTCAAATAATTTTTAATAAAGAACATTTTTTATTTAAAATTACAGAAAAAAGAAGTAAAGGAACGTTTGCTAGAAAAGTAAAAAGTCTTCACGTCTTCACGTCTCGGTTTGAATTCTTGGCTAAAGCTGTTATTGTGTCTCAAGTGACCGGTTGCCTTCAACGAAAGCAGTTAAACTGGTCATTTGTGGATTTTATCACCGAGAACACCAGGGTGTATATCGAGAGCGGGAAGCAAATTAAATCCGTAATAAAGGTGAAATTCCATCCCATTTTTGATGGAGAATTTCCCGGGGGACGCATCCGAGGATCTCCTGTTTTTCTTTACGACAGTCTCTCGAGAGGACTTTCGGCCACAGCAGTCAATTAATTAATTAATCAGTCAGATGCATTGTATCGTAACTCATTCATCGTCTAAAATTAAACAATATTTAAATTATCTCATTCTCTATGTCACTGTTATGACATCGGTGGCTCTTCTAATCAATAATCATGAATTTTCAAATTTTGGGCACCATCTCAAATTTGCCTTTTAATTCCTTTAAATAATAACGTCAAAAAGCAACTGACTTTTAAGTATGGAAAGAAAAAGAAACTATATAAATACATGTATACAATCTTTTAAATCTCATGAAATAATTAACGAACTGAAAAAAGAAAAATAATTTATCATGCAGTTTAATGGGGACAAGAGACGGACACTGGCTATCTGTCCGGCCGTATTTGCGTAAAATTAAGATGTGATGGTAGGTATTTTCAGGTCGTGTAAATAAATGGCCTAGCAACGTAATAAAATAACGCAACGTAACTTTATGCAGTGTCCATAAAATTTTGAAAAACTGAATTTAAAAAATTTCTTAAGTTAAAATACGTAAGATTTTAACTGCAGCTACATTTTGCGGGGAAACGGTTAATGTTCGAAATATTTCTTAACATTTTAAGCAATGCAGCACATAATCTAAACAAATGTCGAACAACACGAATGTTTGTTTACCAGCCCAGGTTACCAATTGTTGAAGCAAATCTTCTAATAATAATAATAAGTAAATAAAATTACATATACCGTATATTCTGGCGCATAACAAGTACTTTTAACACAAATATAAGATCGAAATTTATGGGTGCAAATTATACGCCGGGTATAAAAATAATAGACTTAAAAGTGAGGAACAGATGAGAATCCTTATGCATTTAAAAATTTTCATCATCGGATAGCATGAAAAGTTTGTCACATTTGTCTTTACAAGTACACTGCGGGGGGGAGGGAACGGCAGTTCTATATCTTCCGTTCCACTGGGACGATTGACGAAATTCAAATTGCCCTTTTCATATCTCGAAAGCTTAGGGTACATATTAGATTTATATATAACATTATTCAAACATAGGTATTTCGACACAAAATCGGACTTTTTCTGAAATGACATGCCAATTTTTTTTCCATATTTCGATTCTACGGCCCAGATTATGCCTAAGTATTGAATTTTGTAAAATTTGGTGCGAAATTTACGGAGAAATTCAAAAATTTATCTTGGCACATTTTTTTCAGTTTGCACCAAGAATAATTTATTTGGCGAACTGCTTAATTTAGGGCAACCTATTTTCCTTTACTTTTTTTTATTGTAGATGAGCGGAAAAAAAGTCATCTTTCATACTTTCAAATAATTTTAACAAAGTTCGTAAACCCCATTTGGCATTATTATCGCTCAAACAAAAGATGCCAAATTTCAAAACGCGGCAATGTGTAAATTCATGTATATATTAAAAAATTCAAATTTTTTGCTGGTGTGCCTAGAAATACATCTACTTTAAGATTATGCTAAAAATTTTATAGGTTATAATACGAAAATTTTTTCGAAAAATTTATAAAAATTATTTTAAAAATTTTAAAAATGAATCATAAAAAAGTGTGCGAATTATATTTGGATTAAGCCTAAATTTCGAATTTTGGAAGAAGAGATCAAGTAAGTTTAATAAAAAAAACAGAGATTAATAAATATATATCAAATTCAATTAACATTGAGGAGCTAAAATTTTGAAAGCTAATTTTTTAAAATCTACTCTTGCGATTTTTACAAAACGTGGTAGTATAGCATAATTTGAGTCATAGAATCGAAATATGGAAAAGATTGGTATGTCATTTCAGAAAAAGTTCGATTTTGTGTCAAAATACCTATGTTTGAACAATGCTATACAAAATACGTATCCTAAGTCGCGCTTTCGAGACAGAAAAAACGCAATTTGAATTTCGTTAACCGGCCCAGTAGAACGGATAATATAAAACTGTCCCCCCCCCTCTTTTTTTTTCTCAGTGTACATTATCGAATTTTATTTCGTTTCCACCATCATGTTTACTATAATCTATAAATAAATAATCATCTTCCGTTCCATTTAGATTATTAGACATACTACATCTTTTAAATGACTTTTGAATTATATGGGGTTTAATTTCATTCCGTGCTTTTATTATCCACTCAAACACTATTTCTAGACTGGCATCACGTATTTGGCCTCCTTTTGTAAATGTTTTTTCACTTCTAACATCCACATATTCTACTATCATTTTAAATTTTCTTTGATTGGTTTATTGACGCACATATCTGAAGGCTGAACTAATAGAGTTAATCCAGCTGGAATAACTGCCATGTCTGTATTACACTCTTTCAA
>KK120343.1:521517-532932 GCA_000611955.2 Stegodyphus mimosarum
AAATAAATTAAAATGCTGAAATATTTCTTCACAGATCTTCGCACAATATCACAATATCTCAAACGTTTAGCAAAAACTCAGTTCAAAACAGATAAAATAGTTCTATCTCACAGCGAAATCGCTACAATCAATACAGCATTAAGTAAACAAACAGCAGTCGCTTTTTACAGCTACAAGTATAACAGCAACAACAACAACTAACTAACTAACTGAGATGAGGTGTTTCACCTCGGCTTTTATAAGCTTTTAAATTATCAGTAGAACAATCACGATTTTTCTAGATTTTTCTGGATGGCAACAGTAATTACGAGATATTTATTTATTAATCATTAAATGCGCGCGCTCTTTTATTTTTATTGCTATTTTTTTTTCGACGTAGCTTTCTCTTCAAAAATCGTCTGCGTTGCTAAGGCAACATGAAGCAAATCTAATTACAATTCTAAATAAATAGCCAAATAAATGTGAAATTCGTAACAATATGTACATTATATAGAATCAGTTTGGGAAGAATTGGATTATCAAACTGATATCTGTCCTTTTACCATAGGACGACACATATCACACATAGATAACTGCAGCTTAACGATGCAAACTTCAAGGCATAATATTTTAACGTACAAGTGCATTTTGTTTCCTTTAGGCTAGCCTTGAACATAGTAATGAAGTGAATTTTATCTCCAAAAAAAATTAACTCCTTAATTCTTATATTATTATAGTTTTAAATGGCCGAACGTTTGCCAGTACCATTCCGTCATTTAGCCATCTCATCATCGAAAACGATGCTTAAAGTGCACTGCAGGGGGCGATCGATTTTACATTCACGACAACAAAGAAATTCCACTCCAGTTTTGATGCAGAAGACCTGGAGAAACAGAACAGAAAAAAACGGAACAGATTGACAATACCGTCTGGGCGGCAATTGCATGAAAAATAAATCTTTAAATGTTCGAAATTAATGTCATACTCAAGCTTCAAATAAAACTGTGATTCCCTATTAACTGCTTCATAACCGTGCAGAGACATTAGGTTATTTCGAAGCAGGAGTCATGTAAAATGAGTAATGATGCCCTTGCCAGAACTCGAACCTCGAACCTCTCGAGTACGCGCCGAGTGTGCTGAGTGCACCGAGTTTACACCACGAAGGCATGCTTAGAAGGCGGGAGAAATACCTTATAACCGATAGAAACGAAACAGCTTTTGGTTTCATTTGATTGAACTACAAATCAAAATCTCCCCTTTCCCTCTTGTTTGCATTCCGTTATTTTAAGAAAATATTTTACAGTAACAATTTAATTAATACCTTAAAAGCTGTATTACTAGGCAACAGGCAAAGTAATTATTCATCTATGTATTATTCATTCCATTATTACAAATACGTTTGAAGCTATGTTGACTCAAGATACATTTTCACAAAAGTTGTATTAGCGTTTGACACCTTACTTCAAAATCATCTTTTCGGCAATAAAATAGAGACGTGGTGCAACTGTAGTGTGTTATGAGTACTGCATTATAAGTGTATCGTACTGTATTATCAGTGCACATAATATTCTAATGGCTAGAGATGGGCCTCACAAAGGCAATGAAAGTAACACTTAAAAAATACACCTGCATTGAGCCTTTGGAAGAAGTATGCATTCCAATAGAATTGAAAGGGTTCTTAAACTTACGGGTTTTAATGAAAATGTGCTCATAAATAATTTTCTGACAAGATATTTCTGTATACTTCGCTATCGCAGACGGGAACGAAAATACCTGGTAACTTCACTGTCAACGGTACTCATGGCTTCTCTAAATTTAAAGTTCAATCCGAATATTGCAGCAAAACGTTGTAAAGTGTTCAAGAAGTGTAATACTTCCTGGCGTATAGAAGGAATCATTGCCCTTCTGAGTTTTTTCTGATGACATTTCTTGCAAGCATTAGCAAATTCCTCAGAACTAACACCAGGGTCTCGTCTCAAAGTCTTGACGAATATTCCATTCGTCAAGTGAGGTGGTATCGTTGTCATCATCTAATTCGTCAACAGGATTAACGTTTTTATGTCTCCAGGCTGTGCTAAAACAGTTGTACGTGTAGTGAGGACACACAGGACGCAGAGATAGCTTTTATTGCATCAAGCACATTTTTTAAGTTAGCGTTTTTCTCTCCTTTTCAGCAGTGTGAATTGCAACTATTCATAAGAGCAATAAAAATGAGATCTTACTGTAAGAGCAATAATGCCTTGATTCGAAAGTTTAAGATAACTTGTTTCATTTGGCAGAAAAAAGGTGAACCTCCACATTGGTTAAATTCAAATCATAAATGTTATAGGCTATTCACTTGTCCAATGTCATAAGTCTATTCCGAGCCACCGTTCGACAATTAAAACGAAGAACTCACTTGCAAAATGATGAGCTGTCGATCCAAGCTTTCTTATGCGTTCTCAGAGCAACTTGGTTTCTCGGACTTCTCGATCAAAGAGCGGTGTTTATCACTTCTATCTGCAGTAAGTACATGTAGGGATAACAATTAAAAGTTGTTTACTGCGTGCTCTACCATGGCATTTGTCATCTTTTATATGAACTTGGATTGCAAAAACTAGTATTTATATGAACTTGGATAGAACTTAAATTGCAAAAAAGTCCAGTTTTGTCCATAATATAGACATCATACGAAGCCCACTTTTCTCGCATTTGTTCAAATTCATGCAACCACTTGTTTTACTCCTTCTTCGCCAATTTCATCTGCTTCACCACCAAAAATCACTCATGATAAAACTTTGTCTTTTGGAATTGGTAACATTTTCGAGTTTCTCTTTTGGAACTGATACAGTCAAACAGCGGAACAACTGAAATCTTGAATGCCCAGATGTTTTGCAATCGCGTTTGCTTTTTACTGAATTATAGGTTCACTTCAAGGTACATTGAAGAGGCAATTAAAGTTGAACCATGCTAGACGTAACGTTTCGACATCTTTGTACTTAGTACTGCGAAGTCGCTTAGATTTGCTCTTGGAACCCGATGCAGCAGCATTAAGAATATTTCCACGATCTTTAAATATTGTGAATGAAATAGATTTGGCAATTACATACTTTTCGGCAGCTGTACTTTTCTTCAATACACCAGAGTCTACTTCCTCTAGGATTTTTACTTTTGTTTGCAGATCTATACAACGAAGAAAATTCAAAATGCAGAATCTGTTTTTTCTTAGCAACGACTCACTTTATTACTGCTTGCAATTTAACAGTAAATGTCGCGTCCTGAAAGCTATTAGGGCACAATCTATAAGACGGTCGAAGAGCGCCGCTAGAACTTTCGGACAATAAAGAAAGTTGGAGCGCACTGAAAGTTCATATGTAACTAAATACAGCCCGGTAAATCTACGTAAATATTTTGTTATAAATACAATTAATTTAAATAATAACTGGAAATTTAATAACTGGAGTTATTCGTTTAGCATACCGTGTCCTACAGAATTTTAGAAAGAAGAGAAGATGCTAACTCAGCCCGGTGGTCATTGGAAAAAGAAGACAGGTAAGTAATTTTACCTGACTTAGTTAAGAATTATTCAAGATTTAACATTAGTAGTACTAGTTAACTTTTAAAGAATAAACAACACATCTGAACACAAAATTGCATTTGTTGATTGAAGTTCGCTGTTGACGCGAGGATTGCGATTGTCGAGCAAATTTTATCGTGCTGGCTATTGTTTAAAAATACACTGTAGACTGTGAAATTTTTAATTAAGCGGGACGGATCGTTTACAGTGCAGCTTTAGCAGAAACAAGGGGAAAAAATATACGAAAAACTTTGAAAATTCGTGTTAAATGAAAAACTCTAATGATGCATTGGGCCAGTTCACAATCCGTGCTAATCGAAATTCGCGTTAGCCGAGATAAAACTTCCCATAAGATCATGTATATCGCTGTATCGAAATTTTATTCATATTAACCGAGTGTTTAGCTTAAGTGAGTTCATGGTAAGGAGAGTTACTATACAGTTCATGAAACGACATAAAATGTTTTACATTTATATTTTTTAATTTAAAGTTATTAAAGAAACATCTTTAACTTCTCTGTTTTGTTATATGGTTCTAGTGCACTATGTTTCGTGTAAAATATACGTTTTCGCATTTTAATTACATAGCTTAATTGAGATAAGCTTTGATTACAAAAAGATAATTGATACAAAAGATAATAGATTTAAGATAATTGAGATTGCTTAATTGATTAACGTCATAACCCACAAAGGCTATCTGCCTAAGGACATGGGAAAAAGGACCTAAGGTTTCTTAAAACGGTTTTCTTTCAAATTTTATAAAATTAAAATTGAAGAAATACGTAAAACCTCTACACATTTTAAATATTTTGGAATGATTTGGACCCCTCCGAAAGCAGAGGCCCGAGACAAGTGTCTCTGTCTGCCTTTGCATAAATTAGGACCCACATGCCCTAACAAATCTAGGGGAAATACGCGAGTAAATATGTTATAACAAATGACATTAGCAAGAGATATTTTTAAAAATAAAATTCAGACAGACTGAAGATCATGTTTAACATCGAATGGCAATATTTTTCTGTTTTGCTAAGTTGCGTTGAGTGATAAATGAAAGATCATATGCCTTGCGAAACAACAAAATCTCTGAATTTTGCCACGGGTTTTTAGGGCTAATAAATAAAAATTACGAAAGACTACACCTGTCACGCCGAGTAGAGAACAAAAAATAAAAAATAAAAAAAGGGGGGGGAGATGAAGCTAAAAAAATTTGTACATGAATCATGCAGGGATCCCAAGAAAATGTTTCGATTTCGTGAAAGTAATCCAGTTTTGGTAGATATACTAATATCAAAACACAATATGTATACGACCCCTTCGTAGTTCAGAGAAGTTCTGAAACTTCTACCGGCAACTGGTATCCCCTCCTCCTTTCCCTTTCTCCCATCAAAAGAGAAAAAAGAAAAAGAAAAAGCGAGTGAACGATCGAGACAGCCAGGTGAGGAAGAATGAAAAGCAAGATGGAACGAAGGAGAGGGGCTGGAAGAGGAGGGGGCAAAATTTCTACCTACCTGTGCTCGCACTGCTCTCCGCGCAAGTGCCACGTTTGATTCTAAAAAGTTTCTCTCCTCCAATGAGGATGCAGCACTACAACTCTAGTTTTCCACTCTTCAGAACGGGGATTTTTTTATCCCCACCTAGGGATTTTTCGTTCAGACGTGTTTCCCCTTTAGCTTTTTTGTTTCTTCGTATGAGCTGCATATATTATTATCATGAAGCAAAAGCCAAGGAAAGTAGATATGGTCCTTAACGGTATTACAATTAAATACTAATTTAAAACGATAACTGAGAGGTGACATTGCAAATAAGGCATAACTGTAAAATATCGAAAAATTTATAAATTGCATGTATTTTAAGGGGATAAATAATTAATTAATGTATTATAAGGGAATAAGTATTGCTGAAATTATTTCATTTCCACAGTAATAAGTAGATCTTAATAGAAAACATAGTTATTTGAAATGTATTAACTGCAATTAACTTTCATAATTATAACGTCTATTAATAATGGTAGCCGTAATTATTGTGAGGTTCTAAGTGCCGTTTTGAAATCTGTGTTCTTCTAAAGTTTATGATGAACCTACCTGTTCTTGAACCTACCGAATAAAAATTACTCAAATTATACTCAAACAATTACACAAATATTATACGGGAATAAATACTACAAAATTATACAGGCATAAATTATATTCGACTAAATATTATAAAAGTCACTTAAATATTGAATGAAGATAAATTATACATTTTATGCGGTGATAAAAAGCAACCAAATTTCAATACATTAAAAGGTAACTAAATTTCGTTAAAAGGAAATAATTTATTTTTTATTTTCATTTATAATTATCGTTTAATTCCACTTACTTATTATTTTCTTTTATTCTCTTATATTAAACTTTTATTTTGGAAAATTTTAAACATATTTTAGGAATTCTGCTAAAATAAAAATTAGTAAATTCTTAATTTACTCTGACTTCTGCTAAAATAAATATTAGTAAATCCTGAATTTGCTATAACTTCTGCTAAAATAAAAATTTAGTGTTTACTTAAAATGGCCTCCCGAAAAAACATTAATTGGTATTAATTATTAATTATACTATATCTTAATAACATTACTTAGCAATTTAAGCTTTAATACATTTTTGAATATTTCTGTTATCTGTAGTTACATTATAACATTAGTTACAAAATACAAATCTGTTTCATAATAGTATTAATAATAAAATGCGACATTCTGGTCTTTTAAATGGCAATATGAAAGCAAAAATTCAATATTAATTACAATACTTTTTTCCGTTTTCTTTGCTTAATGAAAAATCTTCAGTATTTGATTTGGTTATAATCTGTCATAATTTTTCATTCTCCTGTGTAGCATGTGCAGAAAGGGAAGGGAACTTTAGTCTAATTTATTTTTTTTAATTTAATGCATTTCCTAAAAAAAAGGTCTTTGCATTTATTAGAGTTTCTTTAATTTAAATAGCGTATTTAATATTGGCAAAATTTTATTATAATAAAATATTTTAATACTTTTTTAATATTTTAATACTACTCTAATTTTATTTAAGAAAAACCTCATAAAAAGTTAATGGACACACGCCGATTTTCACTTTTCTTACTTATTAATAGTTAATTATATATACTGTCATGCAACAGATCTTTTATTTAGAATAATAATAAAAAATATGTTGCTTGTTTTGTAGAGAAATTTAAGTAAAATGTATCAAATTGCTTAAAATGTAGCAATCTTATTAAGTAAAATATCAAATAAAATTTTCTGCATATCATCTTATTAAAAGTGATTAAAATTTTGTTCATTACTGCTAAATATCTATAAAATTATCAGAGATATAAAATAAAGTTTAATTTAGTGTAATGAAAGCTAATTACGCGAGGAATATTGTGTGTAATTCTAGACAGTCTCAAGTCTGTTTTATTAGCTCAAAGAAGTGTTAGCTCAGAAGGGCTATTAATTTCGTTTTGGCAGTTTGCGACGATTCGCTGTAAATGTCCGTATCACTTTTCAAGCTGTTGCACCAAATATTTTCGCCCTGTGTTATATTTAAAGAAATTCAATAATGAAGAATCTGCAAAAATGTATGTATGTTTCTCGCACTGTGATAAAATAACGGTATCTAGAGCCATCAAATTTTGAATAACGTAATACTGCTCCGAATATGGATATCTGAAAGACCAAACTTGGAATTTGGAATTTGTTTTATTATCGATTACATATTTTGTAACACTTTAACGAACTTTTCATTAAAAAAACTCAACGCTTTCAAAGCGAGCAATGGCAACACTGTAAGGAAAAAAAAAAAATTATCTCCAGCGCGCGAGACTGTGTATCTGAAATTTAAAGATATACTCCTTTTAAAATTATTTTGCGATATTGCTGTTGAATTGAATTTTGTGGTTTAAGTGAGAAGAACATGATATTTAATAAATAAAGGTAACACAAGAAACGTTAAATAAACGCCCTTTTGGGCGTAATGTAAAATCTGAAAGCGTTCAGATTTTTTTCTTTATTATTCATTTAATTTGTTTTCTGTTTTTTCGTTTCTCCAAGCACTTCAAATGTAGATTCCAGCTTTTCAAATTTGCTAACATTATTTGTTCAGCCCCCTCCCGATTTTATATTACATTTCTATGAAGTTAAGATATTCCTTGGAACTGTTGAAGTATAGGAGCTTGATTTGGGGACGAAGCAATGATAGTTTAAAACTAGTTGCACTTCTTGGGGAATACATTTTACATTTTATAACTTCTTAAAGGTGGATAATATTTTGAAAAACTTACCCATTTTAAACTACGTATTTATTTTATTTTGAAGTAATATGCAAAGTGGAAAAAGAAACGAAAATCATGTTAACGGTTCATCTTTAGATTTTATGACTCTTGTTAATGGTGAAAATCTGGTGCTCAAAACCACATGCAGTCACGCACTTGTTCTTAACAGATATTATATTCTCATCCATTAACATCACAAGGACTCTTGTCCTACTTCCCAACTGATGGCTGTCTCTTCTTTCATCCACAGCGCGTGATTATTTTTCGAATTTGATGATACAGAATACAAATTGTTTTAGTTGTTTTATATCGAATATCCTTCTTATTTTTAATTGAATCACTTCACAAAATTATACTTAATTCGATTGAGGTTTCTTTCAGTACTCTCAAGTATTATTAAGTCACATTTAATAACTCATCTGCTTTCGTTCAGGAGTCATGCTACTCAATACAATCATTAAATCCCAGGCGTTATGAATTCTTCAGAATTTGATTCAGAAAACACTTTAATTAACTGTAATAGTTCAAATAATTGCTAATATTTAATTATACTATGGGTATATGTTTGTACTTCTATGTGTTTGTTGTAAAAAGGTTTAATTTGGAAAGAAAGAAAAAATATAATATTCAGGCAAAAATTGTACTTAGTTGTTAAAAGATTAAATTAAAAAAAATTAATTTTTCATTTAAATTTCAACCTTTTACAAAAGTGTGTTAAAAGAAGAGAAGGCCCAGAAAGAAAGAGAAAAAATGAAAGAATATTTTCAGATAAGAAAAGCAAAAAAAGTGTAAATATTTTCCATGTATATCTTATTAAAATATTTATTCGTAATAATAATGTTTAATTAAATATTTATTCTTATTACAATATCAACTTATATTTTATTGTAAGTTTTACACACTTCTAAATTTATTCACGGAAAAAGACATTAATACTAAGGCACTGAAGGGTAATTTCTCTAAATGAAAACATACTGAAACATAAATTTCACTAATAGAATCGAAGAAAATAGATTTTGCGCAATACTTCCTTAAGCATATTTATAAGCAAGCATATGCTTAAGGAAACTACTTTTAACTAATTTTTTATTTGTCACCAACTTAAGTTTGTTTTTCTGAATACCCTTATTGTATTAAAATAACATCAATAAAGGATATTTCTTGAATTTCTGAATAAATGATGTGATTTAGATAAAATAAACAAGGGCTACCCGCCAAAGATAAACAAGGGCTACCCGCCAAAGATTCCTTTATGGAGGACTTCTAAAGATAAGTTGGCTCTGATAAGCATTAAACGGGAAAATATCTGAATTTCTTTCTGTCAATGTTCTTCTCTATAATGAAAGCTTCTATATAACCATCCCGTTCTCTGGGATTTGAAACCAGGTTGTTCTAGCAGTGATGAACGCTCTTGCTCTTCGGCTTGCAAATTGCTGTTCTTATATGCAATTATTTAAATGTTGTTTTGATTTTTGAGAATTCAAAGCACAAATTATGTAACCTAACTCCTTTCTAAAGCCAAGACTAACAAGAAGCATTTAATCACTGATTTATAAATGAAAATAATAAAATTTTGAGCAGGAGCATTTAAGGCTTAAATTCAGAATGAGATTTTTTAAAAAAGTCGTTTCGATCTTATTGCATCCAAACTGAATCACGTGCAAAGAAAACATGAGTTATGTCTAAATTGCATTAAATCAAAATCGTATAAAAGAAATCCATGTAAAAAAAAAAAAATATTACACGCATTCAGTACATGAAATAGCGGCAAAAAATCTTTCGAATTACCATTTTCTTCATATAAGTTACGAATAAATAAAAACAGTGCATAAAAACTGAACAGTATCGACTCTAACGTGAAAAGAATAGACATTCAAAAAACCATTTCGTAAGAATTCGAGAGTTCTAATACCCTGCAGATAATGCTACCGTCGAGGAAAAAAGTGCCTCAACAACATGAATATACGCAACAGGTTTCTACGGTACCCGTACAAAAATAAAAAGAAACGCTACAGGTAGATAGTCGCCAAAAATACCGCTAGGGAACTTTTCCTTTCGCAGTAGGGAAAAAACACTCAACTTACCTGGCGGGCAGTCGCCGAATCAAACATCGAGCATCCACAGTGTTCAGGTTGCGGTATAGGTTGTTTGGTGTCTGTGTGTTTGGTTGTTGGTTCGGTCCGCATTTACGTGTATTTATTTATTTTCCTATCCCCCTTTCTTTGACACTGTGGCGGTACCCGGGTAAACGCCGGGGTGACGGATGCGCATTTTTTCGCAGTTGTTCACATAATTATTAATTTAACTGATCCTTCGGTTTGGTGATGGCAAGGTATCTGGTGGGGGTTTATACGGTGACAGCAGGGCAACACGAAGATTCCCTTGGCAGCGATGAGCAAGAGATTGTCCTGTTTTCATGGGTGGTGGTGGACCTCACTAACACAAAGGTAAGGAACACTATACTATTTAAGCTTATGTTATTTCTCTGCTGGTTGCACTCTTTTGCTACCCAACCGTCCAACCGCAATGCTCTTAACATACGAAAAATCCTCTGTTAGTGAAGATATACTTACGAAAAGTATTGTGACTGGTTTCTTAACTTTGCTTCGGTGGTATTAATGAAAACACGAAAGAAGAATCTAAAAACCAAAACGCCAAACGATTAAAAAAAAGAAAGGTAAAAACTAAAAACTAGGCTTAGCAATAAATAAATCAAGTTTCAGTTTTGCCATTTTTCGAGTGATTTATATGAAAAACTAAAATACGTTGAAAAACATAAATAAGAACAGAACTGCGCTGAGTAGTCAAACATTATTTTTTTTATTCCAGCGCAGCGAAAACATGAATAATTATTTGATCGTAAGCACATCCAATGCGCAATTGCTGCGCACATATTACATCAAAAAGGCAAAAATAGTCGGGTTAGCGATCAGATGAGCATACTAGACTTTTAGGTTTTGAATGAATCCATTTATTATTCTTAAAAGAAAAGAAAAAAGAACTACTATATCGTAAAAAGAAACTGTAGCTGCTTTTTGAAAACATTTCTAACGTTGCACTGATTCACAGCAGTTTCCATCTAATAACAAACATTAACCAAATTAATATTATACCTGTTTTTCTAGATTATTCTTCAGTATTTTTGTACCATATTTTAAACATTACCTACAAAGTAATGTAAAATTTTCTAATATTAAGTAAAATGTTGTAAAGATACAACGTTTAAAGATCACTTTTATGGTTTTTATTGTACGGCGAAAGAGAGAGAAAATAAAAAAAGAAAAGTTATAATATTTTTCATGTCTATTTCTTTTTTTTTTCACATTCTAAATTTGCTTCTTTGTAAGTGTTCTGCACTTGCTTTACATGTTAATCTTACCCTCTGTGGTGTTCTCAGTGAGCAATTATTTAAATCGTAAAGCCTTCGAAAGTGCATATAACATTAGTTCTCATGGAATATAAACACAGAAGAGTGAATTCTCTTTAAAATGTGGTAAGTGATTTCTAATTTTTAAATAGATAAACAATTATGAAATGTTTTGATCACACAAATGTTAACTGTTTACTGAAAAAAAAAAAAAAAAAAAAAAAAAAAAAAAA
>KK120343.1:536617-592763 GCA_000611955.2 Stegodyphus mimosarum
TCAAACCATAAAATTCAGTTCAAAATCAATATCGCAAAATCATTTTAAAATGAACATATCTTTAGAATTTCCGTAAGTCTCGTGCGCTGGAGATAAAAATTTTTTTTTTTCCGTACAGTGTTGCCATTGCTCGCTTTGAAATCATTTAGTTTGTTAATCAGAAATTCGTTGAAATGCTACAAAACATAAAATCGATAATAAAGCAAATTTTAAATTCAAAATTAGGGCTTCCAGATGCCCATATTCGCAGTAGGATTACGTCATTCAAAATTCGATGGCTCTAGGTTTTATCACAATGCGAGAAACATACATACATTTATGCAGATTTTTCATTTTTTAAAATTTAATGCAGAGCGATAACATTTAGTGGCAACAATTTCAAAAGTGATACGCCGTTTTTGTGTTTCCGACGCAAAATCGCAAAACGAAAGTAATAGTCCTTCGGGACTAAATCCCTTTGGACTAAAAAAAGAAAAAGTATGTAATGATTTTAATGAGTACAGCTAGTATATGCATATATGTATGTCTGCGCATGTATGTACGTACGTATGGTGTCTGTATACGCACACATACGTGCGTACATACACACATACATGCATACATGTATACAAACATATATTTCTGAATCCGGTCCCGTTAACAGAAAAGTACGAAATATTGAATATTTCTAATTAGACATCTGATTATTTTAGTAATATTTTTATTTAAATCAATCTCATTAAAAAGTATTTTTAAAAACTTTTTTTATTGCTTTTGAAACTCTTAGCTTATTATCAATAACCGTCCAGATTATATTTGAAAGTACCTTTACCTTAGGCTTTAGTGAATGACAACGTGCTGCCGCGTGGAAGATAAAAGTATTTATTTCAGGTCGCGACAGCTCATTGTTTTTATAGCGCTCAGCTTGTTACTTAAAACTGAAGGATAAATATTTTACAGTTTTCTGGGCTGTATTTTTCAACAACAGGATGTTTCTCTTGAAACATGTGCACTGCATATAATACATGAATAATCCATACTTGATACTTTAATATTTTTAAATGATCTAAATATATAGTTGTTGATATCTTAGCGACAACTTTTCAGCACTCGAATAGTTCTAGCTAAGTAAGAACTCCTAAAAAACTTTTTTACTGATGCTTGCACGTCGCAAAAAATTCCTCATGCAATGGCTGCAAGTGGTGGTGGGAATTAGACTATTGGGGACTAAAAATTCAACTCGTATTCGAATGCTGATTCCCTAACTTTGCCGGAGTTTTAGTGGAATTCGTTGGGCATAATGTGATACCAGTCAATTATCCATAATAAATCTATCAAAAAATATCCCCCAAGGTAAGCCTTTCGGGTTTTGCAACAATTAATATCACATACTGATTATACCTTTCATTATCAATATATTTTTAGCACATAACTAGTTTTTGTGTATTGTACTATGTATTCCGATTTTATCAAGCAGAAATTCAATAAGGGTGTAAAAGACCCTTTTAGTGAGAACTCAAAATAATTTAACGGAAGACACTTCTTGTGCTTACAACAAGCCAGCATTTAAGGCATTACTTAACAGTAATGAATTCAATTTAGTTACGTCGTAAGTTAGCCAAAGGCTACACAGAAATAATTAATGCGCAAGTTGGCTGAAAGTTACACCGGCGGAACAAGCACTATTGGGAAGAGTAACGCAACCCCGAAAATAGAATGGTATGGTAGAATTGCAGCTGGTAACGTGGCCTTCAGCAGGCGGGATACGCTAAGATTAAACTATATAAAACTTTCCTTTAAATAATATCTCTTTCTACCTCATTTGTGTATGCACAAACTAAAAATTAGCATTTTGGCTGGAAAATAGAAGGGAAGAATGACAGTGAAACTACCTAACATAAAATAACAAATAAATCCTTACAACTTAAGGTTAATTTCTCAGAAATAATGCAATAAATCTTTTCGACCTCTAATGCTAGTGGGACAAACTTATGGCTATGTCCTAATTTTTTTTAATAGTCCTTAATGATTATGAGACAAAAGTGTTCCTTAGTGTGGTATTGTATATATCTGAGGTGTACTTTTAAAATTGTTAGGTGTAAGTGACTCAGTGTTAGTGAAAAGATTAAACATTAGTTTACAGTCAGTTACAGTGCTTCCTTGTTACAACACACCTTGATATAGGGACTGACCGAATATAGCTTGGAAACATGCTGTAACAGTGTTGTATGAACAAAGTTAAATTGCCGTTAACACTTAAGCTAATGTAGGAGGACGTAAAAATCTAAACATATGAGCAGTTGATAAACAAGCAAACAAACTGAAATATACATACCAATACAGAACTACGTACAAAGTTGAATATGGCTAACAATATTGAATCCCTCAATATTGAATAACAAAATCGAGGGAGTGAGCCGCTGTACTCCTATTACACATGTACATGTTATTACGTAAGTATTATCTTAAATTACACGTGACTAACAAAGTTCAATGGTAAAAATAAATTAGTAATTCCTGAACTATTTAAATCTCTTCTTTTAAACAGTGTGATACAGAAATAAAATGCTTAGATTGATTGAAAAGATGGGGACTCCATTAAAATGATGCAATGAGCCAGCAATGAAAAGTTTAACTTCATAGAAATCTATAGCAAATCACTAAAAATCTCGGAAATGTTCCTTAAAATTCATATATACGTTGCATACACATTAATTAGATAAATGGTAACTGCAAATACATCCGTGATTTCGATTTGCATATACCATAACGATCGCATGCATGTCATTTTTGTGTATTATAAATTGTACTCCACATATTCTTGGTTTGTTTGTTGCTTTTCACTTACTCAGTTTTTCGTTTGAAGTACATAAAACTTCTTATAAAGTTTACAGTTAACTACATTTGTAAGCAACATTTCCTTATATTTATAAATATTGATATGTTTCAAGGATGTGTAATATTCGATATAACACCGGTTATTTTATAATGCGAATCACAATGCGAATGCAGCTCTTACTCCTCGGATTATAATGAAGAAAAGAATACATATCTCTCAGACTATTTTTTTATAAAATCTCTTACCACTTTATCGGCTGAATGTACTTATCTCTCTCTTGTTCAATTTTCTTTTTAATATGCTAAAAATCTCTGCTTTAAATCATAGAACAGAGAAGGAAAAAAAAAAGTCATCCTAAGGATAACAACAGTAACACGTATAGATTTACTGTCATCTCCTCATACTTAGGGATTAGACCTCATTACTTTACAAAAGTCTTCTGTCGTGATTAGCCAAGCTCGCGTGTTGTGGTGCAGGAAGAAGTTTCATTTGATTGCGAATTTTAGCCTTTCACTGAGGATTTCCATTGTGATTGGCTAACCTTCTCCCTCTGAAGCCACAAAGCACTGAAAAGAAAATATTTGATCATTTTTTTTTTTTTAATTCACAGTGTATTTCAAACTAGTTGATCAAAATTTCGTTTGATAGCATTCAGATTTTGACTGAAGATAAAAAAAATTGTTACTGAAATAGTGATGCCCAATAAGTCTCCCACTTCCCCCAAAAAAAAATCGTTTCAGAGGGGGGAAAAAGTTTGTTTTTGTGATTAATCGATTAATATTTTTTCGTCTGAAACAGTCTAGGTCTGGTCTACGAATTTATCGCGGCCAAGAGGGAAGGAGTTGTACCTACTGTTTCGCCTAAATAACAGTAGAGTTTGTCTAACTTCAACTCAATTTTGATGAAGAATCCTCCTCCGGGAAGATAATCTGAAACTCCAATCACTAAACTGTCGAGAGGACTTTTGGCCTGAGAGTAATTTAAGAATGTTAAAAGACTAGGAAACACCCAAGCCGCCTCCGAACCCGATCACGGCCCAATGTTATGGAGCCAGCTTCCCTAATCCATTATTGGATTAAAAGCAGCTTTTTAAAAAAAGCTGATTTTTGATTACTTAAAAGTCCTCGCATTGTTTAATGCGTACAACCTATAAAAAAGTTCACATATAAGAGAAATAATTGCTTTAAAAAATATGAGCACAAATTAATAAACACTAAGATGTTTTACATGATATTATTCCAATGAACTAGAAAAAGGTGGTGCAGAAAGTTTAAGGTAGATTAAATATGCAAGGGCTGTCTGCGTAAAGATAGGTATGCATTCATGGAGGATCTTCTAACTGAAAGTGCGTCTTATTTATATTATGCGCGGGTAAAACACATCTGCAACCAGGCCATTTCCTGGAATTCGAGCCCCAGTCAAATTATCAGTGTTCATCGGTCTGGCATACTCAATTATTGTTGCAGAAAAATTATACTGCCCTAAAGCAGCTTTATTTACTTTTGTGTTATCTTCTAAAGCCCATACCTTCTCCTCGTACATTGCCCATGAAAATAGAAACTGCATTAAAACGAAATGGTGAGACTCAATTTTACTCGTTTTATATATTAACGCTTAAATACTGGGAAAAACTATATCTGTTCTGCAAAAATTCCTGCCTCCATAATTAATGAAAAATAATTATTATTTGGATTTACTAAAGTTACACTGATTACATTTTTCACTGATGATAAATCTTTATTTAGTTACAATCAATAAGAGGAAAAAAAAATCTGAAAAACTCATGAGTCCCATTATATTGAAAGCGCATTAAAAGCAACTATTTGGAAAAATAAGCTTTGTGCAATCTTCATTTTTCTATCAAGGTCATAAATTTAATCTTGAGTTTAATCTTGATTTTCAAACAATAATTGAAATTACTGGCATCAAACTGATTTAAAGAATTCAAGCGTTATGGTTTCAAATCCTACTTTGTATTAACTTCTGTGCTAATAAATGAGCATTTTTTGAAGATGATTTACTTTATAAAAAAGATGAGAAGTAGGTTATTACAACTTTCTTGATCATATGTGACTAAAAATAAAAGCGTGGGGTGCCCATAAAGGCATTGTATTCTGATGTTAAAAGAATTTTAAGGAACAATGGAAGAGATATCATAGAAATAGCTCATATAAAAAAGGATCATATTCAGTTCCTTTAAATTCTCTTTTACTATTTTGATTTCAAATTCCTTCATTTTAGATTAACAGTTTCACGGTTTTATTTTTAGTAGCACGTAACCAAGAATGTTTTGAAAGCTGAAGAATTACTTTTCATATTTTAGTGTACTATTAAAGAGTGCAACTTATTTTTTTTTAAATTGTGTAACTTACAATGTTTTATAAATTAAATTCGTTAATACAAAAATAAAATTAAGTACATAAACATAAATAATAAACAAAAATAAACAGCTTTTAGAACATTCTTATGATTTATTTCATATTTATAGTTCAAATTTTGTCAGAAAATCGAGCAATTTGAAAGAAAGCTTGGAATAAAATATTTTTATCTTCCACGCGCCTGTGCGTTGCTATTCTGCAGCGTAAGGTATTTAATTTCTCTTTCAAAATTAATCTCTTTGTTATTGATTAACAAACTAAGCGATTTAAAAAAAATCTGAATGCTTTCAGATTTTACATTACGTTTTTTTAAACGTTTTCAGCGTTACCTTTATTTATTAAATATCATGTTTTTTGCACTTAAACCATAAAATTCAGTTCAACGGTAATATCGCAAAAGAATTTTTAAATGAACATATCTTTAGAATTTCCGATAAACAGTCTCGCGTGCTGGAGTTTTTTACCGTACAGTGTTGCCGTTGTTCGCTTTGAAATCGTTGACTTTCTTAATGAAAAATTCGTTAAAGGGTCACAAAATATGAAATAGATAATAAAACAAATTCCAAATTTGGGCTTCCAAAGGCCCATAATCGGAGAAAGATCATTGTTATTCAAAATTTGATTCCTTTAGGTACCGTTATTTTAGCACAATGCGAGAACATACGTGCATTTATGCAGATGCTTCATTATTTAATATCTTTAAATATAACACAGGGCGATAACATTTCGTGGCAACAGTTTGAATAGTGATACGGACATTTACAGTGAATCGACGCAAAATGCCAAAACGAAATTAATATCCCTTCTGAGATAACGCTCCTTTGGGCTAATAAACGCAGTTCTTCATTTCTGTTGTTTTTATTTATCAGCTTGAACCCGAAATTACGCTAGCTGAACTCATGAAAGACATTACACATATTTTTTACATTATATTTTTATTTTTAATTTTTTGCATGATTGTTTTAAGCGACTATTTACTTAAGAGCCTAGTTAGTTAAACTTTGATCTTAACTGGAATGCTAAAAGAAACAATTTGGCAATTGTTAAAATTTCTTTAACTTATAATTTCCGTGACCATTTTAGAAAATTCACTTGCAGCTAAAACTGTTTGTATATGTGTATTCTTTGAAGCCTAGTAATTATTTTCATTGATGGAGAAATATGCATTTTCTTTTACTGAGCAGGATTTCTTACTGAATAAAAATAAATGCTTTGTTTTATTCTCAGTTGAAAGAATCATGTTGGGTATATGAATGTAAAACTAATTTCACCGCTTTTTTTTTAAATGAAGCTCTTGTCTTTATTTAAAATGGTATGCTTGTTTCCGAAACTGATGCCAGGAAATGAAGTTTTTTTTAGTTTTAAACTATTTGTTGAAACATAAAAATTAATAAAAAATAAAATTATTTGCTTGAATTGCAGTAAACATGTTCATGCAGATGCAGTTGAATTGAAGTAAACATGTAATGTGCTTTCAAGCGGGAGGGGTGACTGTCCAGTTATTTGGAGAGGCTATATCCCCAGTTATTCCAAATGTATGAAGTTTTATTGTTTTTAAGATATATATTTCTAAATACTGCATAAAGGTACTAAATACTACATAAAGGCATATTCCATAAAGGTGCTACTAAATTAATGAGATAGTATAACACTCACACGGTGCTAGGAGTGGAATATCCGAACTGATTTCAACTTCTTGATGTATATCTCTGTATTATATGTATGGCATTCTTGAAGTATTTTTTATAGTCTAAAATAATCACAGTTTATATCCGTCAACAGTGCTGCATTAGTTGGAGTTTCATGTATAGCATATATATTTCTCGAATATTCCTATACAGAATAACGAAATTTTTAATTAAAAATTTGATGAATATTAAAAGGAACAACATTTTAGTATACTTTAGCTAGTTAACAAGCTGTGCATTTATTGAGCTTTGAGCATTTAATTAGCATACAATATGACGAAATTTTTACCCGTGTTAAAAGGAATAACATTTTAGCCATTTTGGCTACTTTTAACAAGTTGTGCATTGTCAGATGTTTTCCTTTTCGTATAAAAAAAAATATGATTATTTTAAAAACCGAAAACTCGAATCTCACCGAAACTCGAATTCTGGTGTATTTGAGATTCGAGTTTTCGGTTTTATATGAATTTTAATGTCTTTAATAAAATTTGATGAAATCTTTTTACTGTTTTTGATCTCAAATAGACCAAGAGAACGAAACATATTAATCGACTTTTATGAAGCTGTAATTCATTTTTCCCTAATGAGTTCTGAATTAGAGTTTCAATAAAAGGAGATTAATTTTTATTTGTATAATTTTGCATATTTTCCTTTTCGCATTTTTGTTTTTCGAGCTGTTCTACTTCTCTTTTTAATTCGATTAGTTTTGATATTGTGTTAAACATCATATAAACGGTTGCAATTATTATATTATAAAGGAATTGCTTTGCTTTTATTCCAATTTACTAATTAATTTAGATACTATAAGTTTATTATTATTTATTATATTATAATTTTTATTCGAATTTTTAACCTATTTATATATTTATACATATATATATATATATATTACTGTGAGATCACGAAGTATAATTTTAATCCAGTTTTAGTTAAATGGGCATAGTTATAACTATTTGGCTCAACAGTTTTAAACCTTCATACTGGAAAACACTACTAATATTTTCGTTGTAAATTAAGTATATTTCTACAAGGGCGAATTTAAAGCAATAAAAATGCCTCCCCTCCTCTAATTGGGTTATGAGCTATGGTTGTGCATTTTTCTAGTGGCAGTGAAATGAGAAATGTCTCGCTGTAGATGTTGCAGTCTTTTGATGAATGCCAAGAGGGTAGAGTATCAAATATATGCATCTTCATAAAAACAGATGACGCAATGTCAAGAGGGCAGAACACCATGTAATTTTTTTTATAAAAAGGGATGATGTATGATTTTTTATTCTTATAATTTACGTTCTTGTTTATTTAAGGTTCGGCGTATACCGTTAACGTATATTTTTCTAACTTGTAAAAGCAGCTTTAAATGTTTTTTGGTGATTTATCAATTCTGATAGTTATATCAGTCTAAAATTTGAAGCTTTAATTGTTTTAAGTTAGAATTTTTACTTCTGTGTCATTTCATAGAAATAATATCAGATAACTGAATTTTTCAAAATTTCTATTCGGTTGTTATTGAATGAAGACAGCAAAGATATAATTTCAAATTATATCTTTACTGTCTCTCGAGTTAAGTAACAAAACCTTTAATAACTATAATTCACTAATTCGGCTATGGAGAAAAGTGAATGAAAAGTTGATTGGGAATGTTCAGAGAAATTTCTTTTGAAGCTTTCGCTGGGAATTCTTTTACTGAGTTAATCAAGTTGAACATTGATTTACTTTAGTAAAGAAAATTCTAATGGCACTATCACACAGGTCAGATTTAAGTCTAATGACTTCTTTAAGAATAAAAATTGCGTTAAAAAATAAAGACAGCTTGGAGTCCTAAAATTCTATTGCATGATTGTTAGGAAATAGGAAAAATAAGAATAACATCTTAATCAGTGCAACAGCCCATTTAGCTCATCGTCAGTTCCTTCGTTATTCATTTAATGTTTAATAATGAGACTTAAATTAAAAGCATGTCTACCTCTATTCTATTTATTTATTTATTTTTCTTCAATTTATTCAAGCTAAGTTGATATTTGACGAGAATCCCATTACGAATTTTTTCTCCCTGTTGTGAAACTTTTTTTACATTTTGTAAGTGAATCTAATTATCTTTATTTTTTTAACAATTGATAAGACATTTTTTGAAGATTGTTAAGCTTTCGAAACTATTTTTAAGAGGACTAGAAAGAAATTACAAAATTGCCTGAAAACCTAAAGAGCTATACAAAAAAATTTTAGAAGAAGCTTGATGTTTTTTTTAATTTTACTCACACTGACAGTAAACCACATTAACTGTTTCAAAGCTTAATTATTATTATTCAGTATCGTAAAAATTACAATAAATCTGAAATGAAGCCACATACTTTTATATAATGAATGCATGTTTCTTTAGTATTAGGATAATTAATTAATATTAATAATTATATTTATTGAGCTGAATTCTATCAGACACTTTTGTATTATGAATAGTAGCACTTCACTGAAGTTAATAGTAATAATAATAATAATAATAATAATAACCGTTCCATTCTTCGAACGCAAATGGGAAAATAATTGAATTTGCAAATTTTAACGTCAAATTAGTCAATAATAACGTCAAACAGATTATGCAAAATTTGGGAGGAAATGGAACATAAATCAGATTTTTGTATCTAATGATTTAAACACATTGCCTAGAGTAGTGAAATAAGATTTAAAAGTAAGGTAAAATCATCTTCGGAATTCACATGTTAAAAACGGCTTGTTCTTCTGATTTTAAATGTTACGTTTTAATGAACTTTGAAGAAAATTACATATTTCTACTTAAAAACAAATTAATTTTATATAGATAGAAATGTTTTCATTAATGCATAAAATATTTGCAATTTTCAAATTCATTTCGTAGCATTTCTTTTAAACGTAAGTAATTTTACTTCTTACAGATTAAAAAAAGAAAAAAAAAAGCAAAATGGTTCTTACGTTTTCCTTTATTTTTATCATTATAAACTTGTTTTCGGTATTAAAACGCCTTTAGGGCCTGAATAATTAACAATGTTATTCTTTTAAAAAGAAATAGAAAATTACCCTGAAATCTGAAACTCCGAAGACAATAATGAATGCGATTAACTGTTAAAACTAAAAGAAGAAAAAGTGCCTTAACAAGTTTATTTGCATAAAATAAGTTATTTTATTTTATTTATTAACTTTTTAACAAACATTTTTTAAACACCTTAAAGGAAACCTTTTCGAAGAATTTATTATCTTCATTTCGCGATTTTCGCATTTTGTAAAACTGAAAGTATTGCTTCGTGAAGGAAATATTTGTTGTCGACCTCGTGTGCAAACGGTGCCTAGTGCTCGTGCACAAATGCATAGCTACGACTCGAAGTATTTTCTTTATAAGTGCTTAAGGCTGCACATAGCTTTAAATTAGGGTGAAATAATATTATTGTGTGCATACGGGTTCGTAACGCACGCAGAACCGATGATAGCTTGATAAAATTTATTTTTCTAAAAGAAAACTTTCCACAAAAGCACTCGTACAGCTTTTCTCATTATCACAGAGCACGAGCAGTAGTTATACTTCAAACAATTAAGTACAACAAAATGCAAAGCTCATCTAAAAGGGGAAACTCTTGCCTATACCAATACTCCGAAGTCAACTCTGAACTGCCAACTGACAGCCGATATTCCCTCCGGTCTTATACAGTTCCCCGCCCCCCCGGGCTTCCGAGAAATCTTTAGTATCTTCCATTTCACGCAATTACTGGAAAGCATATACTGTTAAAGTTGCATGTAAGGGCCGGATACAGTTACAGTTACATACAGGATCAATTACAGTTATTCAGTTACAATATCAGTCACCGGACAAAAATGTCGCAATGCCAATTTGGAGACTTTTGTCGATTTCTCACCAAATTGGCGATAAAAATTAGTTTTCAAAACCGTCGCCAGCCTGGCGATATCTTGCCAATTTAACGAGACAACCATTTATTTAGATGTTAAATAGATTCTCCCCTCTTATCTTATTTTTCAGGCACAGCTTCGACTTTTCAGATTTTCATGTTACATTATGCAAAAGATACTAAAATTTTAATCATAGCTTCGCGAAAAATATTTACATATATACGAAAATTCATAACAATGCCATCGTAAGTTTTTCCTACCATTTGTTTTTGCCTATTTAAGCAGTTAATTTTGTAGGTAAAATTTTATTAAATTTCTCAAGGCTAATTATTAAACTAGGAGATCTATAGTAATTGCTTAACTTAACATTCTTTCAAACGTTAAACTGAAATCTGCAAGCCAAGAACAGATTGTAATTTCTTTTTAACCTTACGAACTTAATATTTGTTAATTTTTTAATTTGTTGAAACATTAATAATAAACTCTTCGAGATGTTAGATTATAAAATAAAAATTTCAGTTTCTGTTTTTTTTATTATTATTTTTAAAATTTTTTTAATGCAACTCTAAAAGCCTTGCTTGTTAAACATATAAAATCGAAGCAGGAGAATTTGAAGCAGGAGATGTGAAAAATACGCAATGCCCTCGCCGGGTCTCTAACCTGGACGTCTCGAATACGCACCGAGTGTGCTACTGTTGCACCACGAAGGTATGCAGGAAGAAGGGATGAAATACCTTATAATATAAGTAGGTTTGCACTGAAATGATAATTGAAAAAATTGCTAAGCCAAAATAAATAAACTTTAGAATGTAAACTGAGGAAATATTTTGAACTCTGAAAGATGCCTTCTTTAACTGTAAAAGGGTACTATGTGTGGCAAATAAAAGAGAATTTCATTTGGATTGGTTCAGCATTAGTTGAAAGAATATTATCTAGCTCATAACATAAAAAGTTAGTATCTTGGGAGGGGAAGACCTAATTTTATTACTGAAGTAATACTACTACCAATTATTGCAGCTGCGATTTTCATGACTCATTTGTAGCTTCTTTGGTGCCCAGTTGCTTACCCGTCACGTAAAAAATCTCTATCAGTTACTAAAGAACTATTATGAAGGAAATGGACTGATAAATTTCTTGCTACTTAGAGAAAACTAATTTCAAAATCAAAACAATGAATGGCTAATTTTCCAGACAGCAGAGATGAGTAATATTCATGACTCAGGTCGAAACAGTTTTTCTGCTATGAATTATTCTAAATCTTTTTCTAGTTATTTAAATCTTTATTGAAAGATTAAATACAGACAAAGATGCATTGTTTTGAGTTTTAGCAACATATTCAAATAGAAAGATTTCTTCACTTTTCTCTTTTTTAAAAAAATAACATTATTATTTTTCGCAAAAAAAGCATATGTACAGGAAATAAACTTAGAGCGAAAGATTTCATTATCAAATGAAGAATTTTAGTAAAACCCATTGTGAAATAAAAGTTTAAAAAAAAAGTTAGTTTGTAGAAGCAGAAAGAAAGGTAAATTTTTGAATAAGCAAAGAATAATGAAAGAATTTTTCTGAAAAATCTATGAGGAAGTATATTTCTTTTTCCGAAAATCACTTTCGCTGTGCAAACATTTTCGCTGAAGCAATACATTTGTTTTCTCTTGCTGACATTTCATCTACTTTCGATTGCGAGTTGCAAATTCTTTTAAATGCTCGATGTTTTTATAATCTTTAACTTTTCATCATCGTTTAATTACCTGTATAGTTTTCTCGATATATATATATATAGATATAGATATAGAAAATAACTGCTCTTTTAAAACCGAAATAACAAAATTTTAGGTATCAGAAAACATTAACGGAGCTTTGTACTACTGTTAACGGCAGCGTCATTTAGATTTAGAGGAGCATTTTTCTTTCTAAAGTCGAGGGGAAAGAGGAATCTAATTGCATACTTTTCAGCCGAAATGAAGCACCACCACATTTTGTTACGATCATAAATAATATATAAATCATTAATTTTCTAAATTCACACAGTGAGCGAAATGGATCCGTTCTTTATTGCCAATAATTCCTTGATCATACGTTTTTACATTTCTTTTTCAACAGCCTTCTGAAAATATTCATTCATAATGAAACAATTTTGAACTGTATCAATCTGGAGAAAAGAATCATGGAAAAACTGCAAGCATAAACTTCGGGAGTTCTTGATCGAATATGGACGAAATTTAAGAAACTTTTCGACATGTGCATGATAAAACCACAAAATAGCAATTTTCAGACTTCTCTAACCCTTAATTAAAAAAAAAAAATATAAGTAAATATGATAGATTGGACAACCTTTTGCCCGAAGCTCAAATACCATATAATGAACAGTTTTTATGCATAAACGACTAGTAATAAACAACATAATCAGTCATTAGTAAATACGATAATTTTTTGCAACGCAGTCTGTTTTTGCATTAATTAATTAAATTCAGTCTACGCAGTCCGCTTTCACATCAAGAAACGATGCATGTTGTAACAGCTTTAGATATTGTTGCAATAATAATCTTAAACTTTTAAAATAGTTGAATTTGAAATATATCTGTTAATAAATGGCAATGTTTGAAACGCCAACACGAGAGTTGCGTGCGGTTCTCGCACGAAGTAAGATAATGATTTTTAAATTAAAAAGAGATAGAATACGTTTTGGCTGTTAATGTTTGATGTTACCTTTTCTTCGACTTATATGTTGCAGTTATGAAATTGATCTATTAAATAAAGTTTGCTGTGTTCCAATGGAGTTTGCTTTAATTACGAAACAAGCATTACAGTCTTAATTATTTTTGGAGGCACCGGCGAGATAGAATAATCGTGCGTGCTTTTGAAATGAAAGCACATCTCCTGGAAAGCAAGGTATAGCATTTCTTTATTCCCAATTTCAAACGATATTATAAAGTTATTTGAACGAATTTTGATTTTAAACACTGCAGAAAAGCATACGAAAATGTGTTTTGCATCGTTGCAAATTTTAGTATAACTGTGCAAAAGTTTTCTGTGTTCTAAACTCAGTTTACTATTCCGGACTTAGTTTGAAGTGTCCATCATTGGACTTAGTTTGAAGTGTCCATCATTGGACTTAGTTTGAAGTGTCCATCATTGGACTTAGTTTGAAGTGTCCATCATTGGACTTAGTTTGAAGTGTCCATCATTGGACTTAGTTTGAAGTGTCCATCATTGGACTTAGTTTGAAGTGTCCATCATTGGACTTAGTTTGAAGTGTCCATCATTGGACTTAGTTTGAAGTGTCCATCATTGGACTTAGTTTGAAGTGTCCATCATTGGACTTAGTTTGAAGTGTCCATCATTGGACTTAGTTTGAAGTGTCCATCATTGGACTTAGTTTGAAGTGTCCATCATTGGACTTAGTTTGAAGTGTCCATCATTGGACTTAGTTTGAAGTGTCCATCATTGGACTTAGTTTGAAGTGTCCATCATTGGACTTAGTTTGAAGTGTCCATCATTGGACTTAGTTTGAAGTGTCCATCATTGGACTTAGTTTGAAGTGTCCATCATTGGACTTAGTTTGAAGTGTCCATCATTGGACTTAGTTTGAAGTGTCCATCATTGGACTTAGTTTGAAGTGTCCATCATTGGACTTAGTTTGAAGTGTCCATCATTGGACTTAGTTTGAAGTGTCCATCATTGGACTTAGTTTGAAGTGTCCATCATTGGACTTAGTTTGAAGTGTCCATCATCGGACTTAGTCTGAAGTGTCCATCATTGGACTTAGTTTGAAGTGTCCATCATTGGACTTCGATAGTTTGAAGTGTTCATCATTGAACTTTAATACTCAAGTTTATCTTGCATTTTTACATATATATTTGAGTCGTAAATTATTGTATGTTATTTTATGGTGCATCACTGCATATCAACTGATGGTAACAGTCATAGGTTGTTCGGAATAAATGTGGTATTGCTTATTCTGAGCATTTAAACAAGTGCATTTAATTCCTTGTTGCCAGAGCACTTTATTTATTTATTGCAATTAAGTTGAGCTATTTTGAGGAAGCGTAAAGAACAGGGTGTTCGTAAACTTAAGAAGTAGAAAAAAATGTCTTTCTTAGGAAGAGCTCGTAAGGAGGATTTGCAGAATCTCGCAACTGAACTAGGTGTTCAGGTGACTGCTGATTTGAAAATAGTTGATCTGAAACAGAAAATTATTGAGAGCAGAGATTATGACGAAGTATTCGTCAAAGAAGTCTTAAACACGATAATAGAGGACCGAAAAGAGAGGGAAGAAAGAGAGGAACGTAGGAGACAGGAAGAGGAACGTAGGAGACAGGAAGAGGAACGTAGGAGACAGGAAGAGGAACGTAGGAGACAGGAAGTAGAGGAACGTAGAAGACAGGAAGAAGTAGAGGAACGTAGGAGACAGGAAGAAGTACAGGAACGTAGGAGACAGGAAGAAGTAGAGGAACGTAGGAGACAGGAAGAAGTAGAGGAACGAAGAAGGAAAGAACAATATGATTTAGAGAGATTAAAACTTGAAGCTGAGATAAAGTCTCAAACCACCGGACAGGTCCGGGCGAAAACGGAATTGCGACATCTGATGCAGAAATTTGACGACAAAGAAGGAGATATCAGTCTATATTTATCACTGTTTGAAAGGCAAGCAGAATGGGCTCAAATTGATAAAGAAGAATTTGTATCTCATTTGCTAGGACTACTTCCTTACGAAGTAACACAAATAATAGCTAGAGAACCCTCTGATAAAGCTAAAGATTATGAACATGTGAAGACTTTATTGCTAAAGCGTTTTAAATTAAGTCCTGAAAGGTTTAGGCAGAAATTCATGAAGCATCAAAAAAGTACCGAATCAACATGGGTGGATTTCAGCTATGAATTAGAAAATTATTGCAAGGAATGGGTAACTGGTTTGGGAGTTGAGAGTTTTGAACAGTTGTTGGACTTGATGGTGATTGATCAGCTTAAGCGTCGAGTCCCTCCTGAAATTCGAGATCATTTTCTTGACGAATGGGTAGAAATGATTTCGTCCAAGAAATTAGCCGAAAAACTTGATGCCTACGAAAACGTCCGTGGAAACTTCCAAAAAAATCTTGCAGCCGATCGGCGGAAAGGGAAATACAATCCAAAAACTCAAAGTAAAACAAATTCCGATGATAAAAATAATGCTGAAAATAAATGGCCTTCAAAGTTTAATTCGGGAAGCAAGATCTATCAACCTAGTAGTCCACGTCCAGATGATAAATATGAAAAACGAAAGTCACTGCAATGTTACCACTGTGGGTCCTATCAGCATCTAAGACCTCAGTGTCCAAAACTTAAGAATAGTACTGAATCTTCTGCTAATCTAAACAGAATTAGTTCAAGACCGGACGATGAATTTCTGTTACCTTATACTAGTATTGGATACGTAAATGGCTACAAAATTCCTATATTAAGAGATTCAGGTGCTAGTATTGATATAGTTTGTCGTAAATACATCACGCCAGAAATGCTGACAGGTGAAAAAGTGTGGGTGCAACAACCATTAGATTTAAATCCAACCTGTTTACCCTTGGCTGAAGTCGAACTAAACTGCGATCTCGGACATGTAATAACCAAGGCTGCCATTATTGGAAACGAACTCGACAAAGGAAGGTATTTATTAGGCAACCGAACTGCTGCACTACTGAATGAAGAAAAAGAACCTCAAAATCACTCTCATCAGGTTAATGTTGTGACTACTAGAGCTCAAACGAAAAGAGAAAAAGAAAGCAAATTCAAAGTTGGGAAAATAAAATTGTATGAGAAATGGAGCAATGAAAAAAAGAAACTAGCTGCTGCTCAATCTGAATGTAGTTTAATTTCCAGTGATTCATTACCAAGTAATAAAGAGCACGTAGATCCAAACCGTTCTGTTGCTGTGAATCATGAAGTTGATGTTTTGTGCAATGTTTCAGAAAAGTCTAATCTTTTAAAATGCAGCGATGGATTTCATTCAAATATTCACCAAAATAGTTGCAATGATGAAGTACCAATGGACTTGAGCATATCTTGTCGGACTTCTGATGGAATCAAACAAAGTGCATCAGTGACTAATAATCATTCTAGTACTGGGCCTCTTTCTGTTGATAGTAAAAATTCATTACTTCCTGATTCCAAAAGAAGTGATTCTCTGAGAAGTATTCATCCAGAAAGTGTTGTAGAAAATCCTCTCTATGACAAATGTTCTAATGTAGAAAACCCTAGTATGAACATTAATCCTCAAGTACCACGGCCATTTAAAAAGAAACATTTATCTATGGTGAAAGATGATTCTGTTAAAGGAAGTTATGAACATGCTCGGAAGTCAGTGAAATTTGAAGTTAAAAACAGTAAATTATTAAACCAATATGGAGATATAGCTTACAAGCATGATGACAGACCATCACAAGTTTCAGGCTTCTCCCATTTGCAAGCCTTACAGAACATGTGTGATAATAACCCCATGGCTGGTCTTCAGAACAGTGTTATTCAATCTGTAACTCATGATAAAAAATCAAAACTGGATTCTAATTCTTGTAAAAATATAAATGCCAACGAAAAGCTTTCATTTAGTGGTACATGTTTTGATAATTTGAGTAAGTATAATTTTAGTGGTGCACAAGTGTCCACTGACATCAAAAGTGCTGCTGAATGTGAAGTAACAGATACATTATTAAAATCTAACATAAACTGTAGTCCTGTATGTACTCAAAATGATAAGCATGAAGTCAGTGCTCCTGAACTAAACTGGGAAGGCATCTATACAAAATCTGAGATAACGAATCAGAATTGTGAAACAGATACTAAAAACAAAATAGATATCCTTAAGCAAAAAGAACAGAATTCTGTGAAAAGAGACATTAAAAGCAATTCTCAGTGTATTGAAAATGTTTCTAAAGTACCAGTAAAAGCTGTTGATTCAACAGAATGTGTGATGAAGTCATCTGAAGAATCAATTAAAACGAAGAAAATCCATTCCACAGTGTTAGATGCTGATGATAGTACTCATTCTGTTGTGCAAAACAATAAATCTTGCAGTAATGCTGACGTAATGTCTGATGGTAAAGAAAAGGAAGTGATGGGATCTTTTGATAAAAATGCTGCTCAAGTTGAGGCATCTGCATCAGAAATTTCTGAATGTTGTACTGTAAAGGCAGAATCATCTGAAAATACTGGAAATTCTGTTGGTGGTAATAATAAGCAACAAGAAAAAAAGCGTGTAGTGACTGATAGAGAGAAAGAGCAAGAGGTAAAACCTGCTGACAGTAGTGAAAAGACATCTAGAAAAATTAAACTAACTGATGAAGAGGCAGAAGAGCCTTTAAAATCTTCTGACATTGGCGGAGAGCAGTCTGACCGGAAAATAACTGATAAGCAGCTGACATCATTTGACTTGAGAACAAGAACATTTCAGTTCCAAAAGATGAAACAAAAATGTGTGTGGTTAATTCGGATCATGATATTGTTAGAAACGATTCTGACATTAAAAAAATCTTCTGGTGAATCAGATAAATGTACTTCAACAAAATCTCAAGAAAATGCTGATTCATCTGTATCATTTTCTAGTGCTGTGTCTGTTGAAACTGGGATTAATAAGTGTTCTGAAATGCATTTGCATTGTCCAGAAAGTGAGGTTTTTAACTCTAATCTTATTTGCCTTCTCTTAATATTAATGAGAAAGTCGCGTTCAAGAACTTTTCTCTTCGGAAAAGTTTCTCCGTTGGGGGAGCGATTGTAACAGCTTTAGATATTGTTGCAATAATAATCTTAAACTTTTAAAATAGTTGAATTTGAAATATATCTGTTAATAAATGGCAATGTTTGAAACGCCAACACGAGAGCTGCGTGCGGTTCTCGCACGAAGTAAGATAATGATTTTTAAATTAAAAAGAGATAGAATACGTTTTGGCTGTTAATGTTTGATGTTACCTTTTCTTCGACTTATATGTTGCAGTTATGAAATTGATCTATTAAATAAAGTTTGCTGTGTTCCAATGGAGTTTGCTTTAATTACGAAACAAGCATTACAATGTACCATTATATTTCCCATTTTAGTTCGAGGTTTTACCATGTTTCTCACTGTCATGTTAGATACGAGCGATAGTTTGATTTCGAAATACCAGAAGGTTGCAGAAGTGTAGAACTTCTGATATTCATTGCACGCTCGACACAAAACAAAACAAAACAAAAAATGGGACAGTTCTATATCTCCTGTTCTATTAGGGTGATTGACGAAATTTAATTTGCGTTTTTTCAGGTCTGAAAAACGCTACTGATGATATGTATTAAATTTATTTTATTTATCAAATGCCAGGCCATTGAACATCAGGTCATTAGGCAACGAGCTCTCCAATACTTTTTTACAATACAATTTAAACTCTTAAGTGCAGAGCACACGTCCAGATGAGCAGCATTATATTAGATTTATATACAGCATTGCTCTGATGTATGTATTTTGACCCGAAATCGGACTTTTTCTAAAATGACATACCACTGTTTTTCTGTATTTTGATTCTGCGACTCAAATTAGGCCTAAATATTAAATTTGGTAAGAAATTTACCGAGTCCTTTAAAAATTTATCTCAGCACACTTTTTTTATTTGCTGAGAAAAACTAATTCACTTGGCGAAATTCTTAATTTATGTTAACCTATTTTCCTTTCCCTTTCGTTGTGCACGATCAGAGAAAAAGATGCATCATTCATTCTTTCAAATAATTTTAACAAACAATATTTGGCGTTAATGTCGCTTATAAAAATATGCCAAATTTCAAAAAGAGCCAATATATAAATTCACGTACATCTTGGGAAATATTGAAGTAAAAACTCTAATTTTTTGGCATGTATGCCATATACTTTAAGCTGATGATATAAATTTTATAGGTTATTCAAAACTTTTATCCAAATATTTATAAAAATTATCAAAAGCTACAAATTTAAAAAATAAATCAGAAAATATCTGCGAATTTAATATCTGGCTGAACCAAAATTTTGAGCTGTGAAAGAAGGAATCAAATAAGTTTAATAAATAGGAGATATTATTAAATATACACCAAATGCAATTAACATTGAGGAGCTAAAATTTTGCGAGTTAATTTTTTAAAAATAATAGTGCGATTTTTGGAAAACTTGGCCGTTTGGCATAATTTGAGTCGGAGAATCTAGCTATGAAAAAAAAAAAAATCGGTATGTCATTCCAGAAAAAGTCTGATTTTGTATCAAAATATTTATGCCAGAACACTGCTATATATAAATCTAAAATATGTGTCCTAAGTCGCGCTTTCGAGATGTGAAAAACACAATTGAATTTCGTCAATCGGTCCAGTAGAATGGGAGATACAGAACTGTCTTGTTTTTTTTTTTTTTTCCCGCAGTGTACATCTATCCCAATCATTAAAATCGAACTTTCGTGCAATTAGAATCTGCGTTTTTGTTTCTTGAAAAATATTTATTCTTGTAAAATAAAAATAACACACAAAAAAAAAAAGTAAACTGTAATCAATAAAATGAGAGATACAGAAATGCCTTTTTTTGTGTATGTGTGTCTAGAGTGTACTTTCGATATAAAAGTAATCAAACTCACTAAGGTTTCGCCTTTGAATTGCCTTGCAGTTGTTTTTCTATACATAGAGAACCGTCTCATTTGCTTCAGCTATAGCCCTTCCACGTGATATGGCAAGGCATCTTTATAATTTATTCTTTTATGTTACAAGAAGTATATTAATCTAACTATATTTAAGACTACACTGCATATTTATGTGTTATGTTAATGTATACTTCTTTTTTCCTTTAAATGAATGTGAAATATTCTTCTCAAGCTAGAGGCCACTTTTTTTTGTAATTCTAGTAATGTAAATAAAATGGTTCGGTGACAAAAGCATCATCTCTAATTGTTTTGTTTAAATATCTGAATGATAAACATATATTTAGAGAAATAAGAAATCTGGATATATTCAGCATAATTAAAGATCATGTTAAATTCTGAATACTTATTCTTCAGAATTAAAAGAAAAGGAGAACGTTTGTAATATAAAGCTATCTTATTTCAGGGTAGCTTCGAGAAATTTTTCTGAAGATGCTTTTATTGCTCCCATGTTATTGACAATTCAACACATAATCAGTATATGAAATAGGCTAAAATATTCGGGAATTTCACTCGGAAAGGTTTCACTTACAATAAATGTCCCCAAGAAAATGTAGTATTTTAAATCATCAGAACTCAGGATCGATGCAAAAATCAAAGTGGCAAAATTTCAAGGTAGCAGAGGTTGCAATGGGCGACAAAAGGCCTAGCGCTGGCCCTGACAGCACCTGAAATTGTTCAACTGAAATAAAAAAGAATGATGTTCCAAGTATGTAAAAAATAATGCGCTGTCTTCTGGATACAAACTGAATATCTTTCATTAAAAGGAATTAAGAGGGTTTAAAAACAATTCTTATGTTGAAATGCGGTGTCTTATATGCATGCACACAAACATATAAGGAATATAAAGGCAACATTATATCACCGGAATGCTCCAATTCAGTGCCTTTTCAAAACACTCTCAGAAATGAGAATTTTAATCATGATTTTTAGTTTTATATTTAATTGTATTTCTTTGGTTTTATATATTTTCGTGCTCAGTTCGCTTGAAATTTTATACGCTTTTCATATTATAAAAGAGTAGGTTTATCCCTTAAAAAAAAAAAAAAAAAAAACTAAATTAATCATCTGAGGGCCACTTAGCCCTTCGTGATACTGAATGGCGCAGTTCCATAAATCCACTTGTGCCCCTAACTAGTTGAATAGCAGCCTTCTAGCACAACGTCTTATTTTTTAAACTTTTAAATTATAGTTTAATATGATAATTATACATATATATATAAAATTATCAAATATTTATTTATCATATATCACCAAATGTATATTATAAATAATTTAATTTGATAACTATGTATGTATCTATACTAATCAAGTTATGTTTTAATAAAATTATGTATGTATAAAATGTTATTAGCATACTGCATAAAAGTCTCGCTGTGGTTGCAAACTCGAAGGATTTACCTTGATTGTACTCATTTAAAAAAAATATTATTTTAAGAATACTAAGTAAAATTTTATAATATTTTTCTCACATTTCATTTCTGAATTCCTTTATGTATTTATTAAAATATGGAATATTTAGTATATTTAGGAATAATAGATTAGTGAAATTCCTTTATATAAACATAAAGATTAAATTTTCAACATGATTTTTCATCTATATACTTGGTTTCTTTACTGGCAGAAAATGCTTTTCTGAAAAACATGGCACTTAGAAGATTGTACTCACAGAATTTTCAGCTCTTTTTAATTAATTTCTATGAACTACTCTTGAATATATCGCAAATTACTGTTTAGGATGTTATCGCATCCTTGAGTGTCAGCTCCCGAATCAGTTTACAGACCCTCAAATTAGAGCAACAGGTGCGATGTTGCCTTTCCCTTATTTCGAGCCTGGTATCAGACCCGTCAGCCGTTTCCATATTTACTTTTTAGTTTTTAATAACGATCTTCTTTTTATCTCTGTGGAGGAGAGAGACAGCTGCTTCGTTTCGGTTAGATTTATCTGCCGCGCACCCTGGTGCTTTGGCTCTTCCGCTCTATCCAGCTCTCACGATTTGAGAGAATCCCGAACTTCTGTTTCCTTCGGTCGCCATCTTGGTCGTGACGTCATTTACACCTGCGCGTGCCGGCTCTGAAGATGGAGCGTCCTGCGGGCAACACGCAGAGGGAGCGTATGCATATTGTGGATTATAATACTTCAAACTTCTTGGAATTTTTTATGTTAATAATTTAACCACATTATTTCGAAACTCTATGCAGAAATGTGGTAACTTTTTACATGAGAAATACCCCTTATCATTAACGTTACACTCTGGGAATGATACTCTGTGCATACTATGAATGATAATACTATAATGATAATAGTATTCGTTACACTATGAATGATACTTAACCCTCCATGTGGTCACGTAAGCTGCCGTTTTTGAGAATTAAACAGCATTTAGTGGCACTGATTTGACATTAGAAACGCCTACGGTCGAGTTTTTGTATTTTTCGTTTTACGTTACATTCATTATATTATGCTACCATAATATTAATCATATACACCACTTGACATATTCTAGATTCTCACACTTATTTTCAATCTTGGGGACAGAAAACCTTCAATCAGTTCTTCCTGGCAAATCGCCAGTTCTAAGAGTTTTGACAGTCTTTGAAGTTCAAGATTTTAATTTATCTATAAAATTATAAATGTACATTGCATATAATGTGATAAACTGAACGATTTAAAAATGGTATGGGCATACTTCTTAATAATTTTACCTGCGTTTCATTATTTATTTACATATTAATTAAATTAAATTAATAATTCTTTTTGTAAGAAGTTACACAATGAATATAATTTTTAAAAGCGTTTTTAACGCTGCTTAGAACTGCATACCTTGGTTACAAGGGAATAATTTGTTTATCTAGCTATTTCATCAAATAATATATACATAGTCGTATATTTTTTTTTGCAAATAAAGAAACATTAGTTATTTAACCACCAGTTTTTATAAAATGGGGAACTATTTTAAAAAATGTTTCGTTTCTTTCGTATATATATGAAATTAAAGCACAAAGCTGACATTCATCTTTAAACATCAATCCAGATGCGACTCAAAATAAAAAAGGGAAAAATTATGACACTGTAAAATAAACATAAAATTAACCTGGTTTCGAGGTTCATCTTTCTTAGGTTAATATTCTGCAGCAGTTCTGTTATTCATAGAAAAGATTTTGTAATTGTCTACGGCCTTTCAACTTAACTTAATCTTTATATTAAATACAAAAATGAAGGAATGCATTGATGTTTACCACTATAGTATTCTAAATTATTTATTGCTGTGCACAGTTCTTTTCTGGTATCATGTTTTGTTGCCATTCGGATTGATAGAAAGTTAACTATTATTCTATCAACAAAAACATTATCGTTTGGAGAAAATAATATAAAGGTGGAAGTGAAGGCAACATTTGACTTTCATGACAACGGTTTAAATTCGATGATGGGGAAAGAATTTTTCGATTGTCACATAACAAAAAATATTTATTTTAATTAATTATATTTTTAATATTTTAATTTAATTAAGATTTTTGCTTAAAAGCATTCGAGAAATTATAAATAATTAAATTCAAAACAAAAAAAGACAAATTTCAGAAACTCACACACACAAAAAAAAAAACCGTAATCTCAGCTGATAACGCTTTGCCTGACCTCTATTTTCGTATGCAAGATAAAAAAAATTTTCCTGGTTAAACTTTCCCTGATTCGTGTCGTTACTCTTGATATGGCGAACACTGCTTTATCAATTCCTTAAATATATTTTTTTATATGTAAATAGTTGAATAAGGCTATTATGCAAATAAAAAAATTTTTAACAGGGATTGTTAAGAAATATACCTTAATATGTGCATTTAAAAATATCACACGGAATAAAGTTTTTGAGCTTTATACTTTCATTTATTTGGCGATTTAATATGATTTGAGAAACAATAAATATTCAAGTTAATTCGATACACGAAAATTATAAAATTATATTAATGAGAACATCTATTTTTGCGCAATTCAGAACTGAAAAATTCATTTTAAATTCTATTAATTTAGCCTGTGTTTTCACTAAATACTTTTAGCAAGACAACACTTCTTCTCTAAACTATGTGATGGTTTTTTTTAAATGAATTCACCTCTTATTTATAGAAGAAAGTTTAAAAAATTATGAATAGAACATTACATGTTTAATTAGTGACTTATAATTGAAATTAAGTTGAGCTGCTTTTTTAAAGTGAAATGATTGCTTAATAGAATTGTTTGAAAATATGCAGGCAGAATAATAAAATAGAAAAAAGGGTGATTCATTAAATTAAAAATATCCTCACATGGTCCTCTAGAATGATTAATATGTTTTTCCTTTCCTTCGCTGTTAGAAGATACTTGCATTTTCTGAAAGTCTGTAATTGTTCTGGATACTGGTTAATCAGTATCATTGGGATGAATGCTGTGTTGTGAACTGTGTTTCTATTAGAACCTACAAGGAATGGAAACTCCTGCGATAAGCAGTAGGGAGGCTGAACTCCCTCCGTAAAAAAAAGGAATTAATTAATAAAAATTCTTAAATGTTTCAGATTTTAAATTACATCCAAAGGGGCGTTTTTTTAACGTTTTGTGTGTTACCTTTATTTATTAAATATCCTGTTCTTCGCACTTAAACCATAAAATTCAGTTCAACAGAAATATCGCAAAATAATTTTAAAATCTTTAGAATTTCCGATACACAATTCCGAGCGCTGGAGATAATAAATTATTTCCCCCCCCCGTAGAGTGTTGCCATTACTCGCTTTGAAATCGTTAAGCTTGTTAATCAAAAATTCGTTAAGGGTTTACAAAATATGAAATAGATAATAAAACAAATTCCCAAATTTGGGCTTCCAGATGCCCATATTCGGGTGAAAACGTACGTTATTCAAAATTGGATGGCTCTAGGTACCGTTGTTTTATCACAATGCCAGAAACATACATACTATGCATATTAGAATTTCAGATATACGGTTCCGCGCGATACACAGTTTTAGATAAAGAGGTTTTTTTTTTTTTCCCTCCTGTAGAGTGTTGCCATTGCTCGCTACGAACGTTATTCAAAATTGGATGGCTCTAGGTACCGTTGTTTTCGCACATTTGGGGAAATATATACATTTATGCAGATTCTTCATTATTTAATTTATTTAAATATAATACAGGGCTGCAATATTTGGTGGCAACAGTTTGAAAAGTGATTCAGATTTTTAATGTTTCCGAGGCAAAATAGCAAAGCGAAAACAATAGTTCTTCAGGGACTTTTGGACTAAAAAAATAAATAAATAAATAAAACTCTTCAGTTTTTAATGAATTAAAATTTTGCCAAAAATTGTAATTTTCATTTTTGATTACATTAAACTGTTTAATTATTATATTTTACTCACCTATAAATAAATATTTCATTTAGGAACTGTTTAACTGTCTAATTATTAACTTTTAGTGTCCTACAAATAAATATTTATCCAAGAATATTATATATACGTATATAGGAGTCCATATACTTCGTTTTAGGACTCGAGGGGTCCACAATCTGTTCCCAGAAAAAAAAAAGTTGGGAACCGTCTGTCTTAGATAGTTTTAAGTAACATACCTTTAAAGGTACGTTATATTATTTGGACACTGCAAAGCATGCGAACGTTATCTGCTCAGGATGTCCCTCATGGAAACCCTTCTGAAGAAAACAGGCTCGTACTCACTTAAAACACATATTGAAAACTGAGAAAATTAATCATGCAGTCAGCCCATTTGCTTAGGATCAAGCTCGTGTCGAACTTCGGGTACTAGTGATTCTAACCACTCGACCACCGGTTGGACCAAGAAGTCTTTAAAACTATTTGCAAGTAAATCTAAGCTAACAATTTTGAAGGAGGTTGGGAAATATTCCATTTAAAAAAATATACTTAAATTTCTAGTGATTCTTCAAAAATGTTTCTTAAATGTACGTAGCATTTATAAATTTCTTTTATGCTTGGTAATAACTAGATGCTTGCAGTGCACTCGATTAGTAATTTGAAAACACTATATGCAGCTGCATTTTGCGTATTTAATAGTTAAACCTGCATATTGTCCTTCGCATAAACAGGCTAGGCGGATGCTTCCCTAATATCCCCGTCAAGTGACGCAAAGCATCGTAATAAATCTTAATTTCAGGATATCTTCTTTGTTGGTAAAAATTATCAGCTGTTTGTAGTTTATGAGGAAGAGAGTTGTTCCTGGAGCAAAGTCCAAGGAATGAGTATAGAAAAGTTTTATAATCACATAACAAACTTATGTCAACGTTATGATAATGCATATAATCATGCAGATTCTTCATTATTTAATTTCTGCATGATTTTATTAATTTTTTTTAATTTAAAAATTTTTCGAAATGCCGGCTTATAATTTTGTAACTTGAAGAACTTCCTGAAACAAAAGAAGTCTATTGGTTAAAAAAATAATTTCAGAAAAAGCTCGAAATTACAAAGGTCAATAAAATAAATGAAACGAATAAGTATTAAGATTTTGACATGTAATTTTGTTTTGGACGTGAACCTTTTAATGCGTGTAACAGCGAAAATAATTATATGTCTTAGGAAAAATTCAAAAGACACGCTTTATTGTATTCTAATCAGGTGTTTAGCTTATCAGAAAAAAAAAAAAAATTTTTTTCTCATTTATATAAGCTGTTGCTTTTAAGTGAATATTTCTTAACAGAAGAACTTAAAACCATGAACTTGAAACAAGATAAGCTGATATTATTAATTATTTATTATTGTTTTTGCTATTATTAAGACACCTATTAATCTGGAATCTGTGCTTAGTATTTTTCAGACAGTTTACGAAAACTTAATTTCATGGTTGACAGGCCAACATGCAGTTAGAATGCAATTATGTACCTTCGTGATGTAGCTGGTTCAGTTAGGAATTAGAAGCTCCATGGTTCGAATTACAGCGACAACAGCTGATTTCTTAAGTTTCCAGGCTTCGAAAATCAAATCTCTTTACAGCGGCATCCGAGCTAAAATATTGTGAATTGTAATTGTTCACCATCAGGATTTGATCTACTGAGCTTTACCCTTTCCCCATCATCTCGTCTAACTTCCAACCTGAAAGATTCACGATTCGATTTCCAGCGAAGGCATACTTGATATCAAATATTTCTTGGTTCGAGGTGTCTAATATCTGTACAGCATTATAACTGAGCTTAAAAACATGAAGCAATCTGTTTCTTTACATAGATCTTGTTCTATTCCCTGTTGAAAATATTCAACCACCAAGACGATGAAAGAATTTTTTTTTTCCCCATGTACTAATTATAGGCGTTGGCCAATACTAAGGTCAGGAGCGGTGGTCATTTTATTATGGAAGCACCTAACAAGTGGGCCACTGTTGCCTCCTGTGAAGGAACAGGCAATTTACATTCACGCCTTCTTTGGGATTCAAACTCGGGTCTTTCGGTTTGGCAGTTACAGTCACTAACTACTTTCCCGTTTGTGCAGGAAGGCGATGAAAAGGAAAACAACATTTTTATCAAATTCCAAAATTTTGCAATATACATCTTAGGGTTTAACAATCCTTAATTCATCCCCACACGCCAATTGTAAAACATTCGTTTTCTTTTTTGTTTAGAACTATTACATCAAGTAAAATAATAACAATAATAATAATGAAAGAGGCAACAAAAGAAAGAAAGAACACAACATTCTGAAGACCCAGAAAATATTAAGTGATCCATCATTTGCAAGTTTCAGTTTTGTTACTTCTAATTCACAAAAAAAAAAAAAAAAAAAAAAAAAAAAAAAAAAAAAAAAAAAAAAAAAAAAAAAAAAAAAAAAAAAAAAAAAAAAAAAAAAAAAAAAAAAAAAAAGAAAGAAAAAAAGAAAGAAAGAAATTAACTTATAAGGATTGTTTTCTGAACTGCAAGTCAAGTAATAAAGAGGAACAGCCTTCCATAATCAATTTTTATTGTTCTAACCTCCTTTACTCGACGGTTACAGGCAGCTCGGTGGACGACCTTTCCGTTTGTTTGGCGACTAAAAAATGCCTTGTCTCTGCGTAGAAATATAGTTCCATTATATCACGGCAGCTGTCATATTTTATGGTCACCGCGTCCGTTCTTCCATTGCATTTTGCGCCCGCGTAGTGACTACGTCACCTGTAGAGCTCGGCTCCTCCAGCCTGTATTTGCTCACTCTGAAGTGACTAAGGCTCGGTTTATTTTCGATGCAATAATAATCGGTTTACGTTTCACGCATTTATGAATTCCGGCATGGCAGCACGAAAGAGGAAGAGATTTTCAACTCACCTGACGAATGCATGAATCAGAAGCTTAAAGATGATATCTAACACACTTCAGTTGTTTTTATTAAATAAAGTCATTTTTTTCCAGCTGTAAGTCTAGCGTATAAATCATTTTGGATTTCTAGCTCTCCAATATTTGCAGGCTTTTCAGTATTTCATGTAGCTGTTATCATAAGACTGCACATGGAATGGCGCTGAAAAAGAAATGGTGAAGAAAGGCAAGAAAACTTCTTACTCGCATGATACGTGGAAGGATAGAACTTGAATGCACGAACAAAACAAAAATAGCAGTAAATATGCACAAAATAGCATACATCACTTTTTAAACACCTTGAAATAATCATCGTCGTGTTTCCAGTTTCCAATGCAGAATTTTCACGTCCTGGTGAAATAAAGTACTGTCATTTAAAGGAAATATTTACTGCTAGCTTCATGCGCAAGCGATCCTATGAGATAACTGTATACCTAGGACCTAAAAAGCTAAGTTTTTTCTTTATTAAAAAAGTGCAGATGTCTCTATGGCATTAGTTTACAGTTTAATATAACAGCTCTCGCTGGCTTTCATTTTTTAAAACTATACGGCTTTGCTATTTCAAACAACTTGTTTTAAATGTATGATATTTTGTTCTATATATTGAGTTAGTGAGGAATTAAGCCTAACATCTTAGCTTAAAAAATTTTGTATGCGCTAAATTAGAATCGGCATTTGAAGATTCTATTGTGGTTTCCTAAAATTTTACGAAATTTACATTCTTAAAACTTTTAAACATCTTGCTAACATTGTAAAATTGTAATAATAATCTCTTCGAGTTGTCAGCTTGCAATTTAAAAATTTCACTTACAATTTAGATTGGATATTTTATTAACATATTTTATTTATTTAGTCGTTTATTCTTTTTTGACAACGCGCAAGCTATTATTGAACCATAAACATAGTTCTCTAACCGAAACATATGACACATGACAGTAAATATTTTCTTTTAGGATTATTAGTTTATTGTATAATTGCCGCTAGATGCTTAGGGAATTAAAGAAAAGAGCACTTTTTTAATTAGAAATTAAAAGTTATAAAAATTAGCCTCAGGCATGAAGACATGTTGCCGAAAATTAGGCATTTAGTATCAAATACTAAACCAATGAATGCTTAAAAATTCTTCCGTAAGTTACATAAGGCTAAATTTTACAGTAAAATATGCAAGGTTAAATTTTTAAAATAGCTAAAAGTAATAGCTAAATACAGTATTAAACATAATCAGAAAATAATCAAGAACTAGATGTCATTCACTAAAGCTTGAAATGAGCTTTACGTTTTTCATTGTATATCACGAGAGTATTTTAATGTTTTCTTCTACAAAATACAAGAAGCAAATAAGGTCACGGGTCAAAAGGGCAGAAAGGTGGAGGTTAATGGAAAAGAGAAACTGTATGTCAGTAGAAGGATCTATCATTTTTAGAACACGAAGTATACGATTGTTATGATAGGCAACTGGTTTCAGAAAGATTTACCTTAATAATAATGTGTTTGAGATGCCATTTGGTACAAAGTAATTTTAGGAAACGTTTCTTTTATTCAAATGCAAACGCGATAATTTGTTTTATCAATACATGTTCCTTCTGGTAGAGAATACATCTCAAAGTGTTTTTCTTTTACAAAGACACGAAGTGTAAACCAAATTTCTACTTGAAAATCCATTTTAGGAATTCTCTGAACACTTAGCTTATTTAATACCACAAAGGAAACTTCCTTGAAGTATCTGTTGTTTTTGTATCGTGGACTCGTATTCTAACAGGATAGGAATTGCCACTTGAGGGAAATATTTTCTGCAATTTTTTTTCAAGCCCAAGCAATCCGGCGCAACTATACGATGAAAGATTAAGTCTTTTTCTTTATTAAATAAACGTACGGCCCAAGTGGCATTAATTTGCAACGAAATAATATCATAAGAAAATTTTCCTAACCTTGTTATTTTGAGCAGCTCATTTTATTAGTTCAAAAGGCTTCTTTGTCTCTGAAGGACTATCGTTTTCGTTTTGCGATTTTGAGGCGGAAACATTAAAAGTCTGAATCACTTTTCAAACTGCTGCCGCAAAATATTACAGCCCTGTATTATATTTAAAGAAATCAAATAAGGAAGAATCTGCATAAATGTATGTATATTTCTCCAAATGTGATAAAACAATGGTACCTAGAGCCATCCACTTTTGACTAACGTAAGTTTCCACCCCCAATATGCGCGTGCGGAAATCCGAATTTGGAATTTATTTTATTACCTATTTTACGTATTGTAAAACTTTGACAAATTGATGAACAAACTCAAACGATTTAAAAGCGAGCAATGGTAACACTCTACGGGGGGGGAAACCCTTTTATCTAAAGCGCGCGGAACTGTGTATCAGAAATTCTAAAGATAGACTCATTTTAAAATTATTTGCGATATTGCTGTTGAACTGAACTTTATAGTTTAAATGCGAAGAACATGATATTTAATAAATAAAGGTAACATACAAAACGTTAAAAAACGTCCCTTTGGACGTAATTTAAAATCTGAAACCTTTCAGAATTTTTTTTTTCTTTTTGATCTTTATCTGGTAGGCTAATTCTTAAATTAGTAGGTGCATCGCAATTGCTCAGATTAAAATTGTTTGAGGTGTTAAACAGAAATATGTGTACCAAAATTAGATTGCATTTTCTTTGAAATCTTATGATTTTTGCTTTTAATTTTAATTTATTTACTTATTTATTTATTGTCTATTTATTAGCATTTGAAAATTTAATGGTAAACTTTTTCGAGGGACTAGACTGCAATAAAAAATTTTCAGGTTGCGATTTCCACCCCATCCTCTGCGGTACTGAAAAGCCAACTAACCGCAAGTTGAAATGTTGACGCGTGTTAGCATGTTTGATTGTTTCCTATATTTTTAGCTATGTACTTCTAAGTGAACAGTTTTCTGAGCTACATATCCTACAGCTATCGAAGTATTAATCATAAAATTGAATCTTGAAATTTTTCAAAGGAATTTGCGCAGGATTGCAGAGGATATTGCACAGGCTCATTTGTTGTAGCACATTCGCTAAAAAAATCGTAATAACAAAAGAGTGACAAATCTTGCGCAATAACAAGAGAGCCTGTGCAATGTCCTTTAAAATGGTGTGGAATATCCTTTGAAAAATTTCAAGATTCAGTGTTATGCTAATCTGAAACCAAAATCAAAGTCTTACAGAATTTCTTGCAGTAGCTTAAAATATTTGAACTGAAGGAACTAGAAGATACTTTGCATTATTTTTGCTCCTCTCAGAAACGACCATTCGTAAAGTGTGTGCCCCTTCCCGGAGGCAGGTCACAGGGTATCACCTACCTGTCTGACATTTTGAAATAAGACCCCCTTAGGGGCAGGGGAATAGGGAACGAGAGATAGAAATCTCGCTTTCTTTTAGGGGAGACGACCTCTGTAGGGTACGTCCTTGGAAAGTACCGTTCCAGGGGTCTCCTATTCTGATTAAGAGGGCCAAGGTTACGTTCGGGGGAACATGTGTAGGTTGGGAAAGGCGAACTCCCAAGTACTTTTTTTCCTTTGGTACATATTTCATGCAAACTAGTTTCCCCCCCCCCTTGTTGCACACAGCAATTCAAATATTTGTTCCTCATTAAATCATTGTAAAGTATCTACAAATAAAAGGTAAAGCGACCATTGAGCTCAAAATTATTTGTGATGTTATTTAATGTTAATATAGAAATCGAGAAGGATATCTTGTTCAAGCTTAGCATTTGATGTCCCAGAAATTAATTTTATATTTTTACAAACGTTGATTCCAAGATTATTTAACTGCCTAGGATGTAAATAAATTATAAAGATGTAAGATTTTTGCTAAAATAATTCTCCAGAACATCCAATTATAATATTTTTTTTAAAGCTTGAACTTAAATTGTTTAATTAACTTTTAGAAGAAACATGTAAATCAAATTCAAACAAGTAAATACTAAATACAGCGTTATAGTTGTCAGGACTTAGTGTTCTGTGCATCCTTTTTGGAAACATGGTAAATTCTGTAAAGGGTTCTTAACCTCCAAAAGTCAGTTCTGAACTGGAACAGGGAGCGGAAGGTACGCTATGTTCTGATGTATCTGCTGGACTGGATAATAACTGCACGTGAAGGGATTTGAAATCCTCTTTTATTCAATCACTATTAAATACAAACTTCCCAACTTGGGAGAGATACAGAACGTAAAAGACCGCTCTTGGGTCGAACTTAACAATCAAATAAATTAAAATAAATACCTAAATAGAAATTAAATTAAACTTTGCTTCGCAGAGCAATTCGCGGAAGTTGGCCTCTACCGAAAAGGGTGCGTAGCAAGGTATACTAAATACTACCGCACTTTAATTTGTTTTACAATGCAATCACGTGGTAAGCACTATGGCTTATAAAATTTAAGCTGCTAACTGGTCAGACGAACGTTGAGCGGCGTGACCGTGATCTGAGTCTGAGCTCTCACACACCGAGAGGTTTCTACCTCTGGCTTAAATAGTACTTCGCTGTACTTCAAAATTAGCATAAGCTAAAAACGCGCGCTTCTTCTGACAGGAAGTTGAAGCAGAGAGGAGATAGACAGATTTAACTTAAAATAAAACTTGGTTAGTTAAACTAAAACCTTACATAGTTATAAGTTGAAATTTTCCTTTGTTAGTGCAATTTACTTTCAAGTTCTATCAACTTTCCCTTTAAATATTATTGATTCAAACATAGGGGGGGGGGAGAACCAAGTTGCATTGTATTTATGTAGGACAAAAATTTTCTTTCTAAGTCTGATAGAAATTTTGAAGTAGATTCGATGTAAAAGAAAAGGATTAAATTAAAAAAAATTCAGAACAAATGATACTAAATCAATTTAAGTTTCTGCAGGCATGTTATTTGTAACAAAAGTAAAAATTGTACCTTAAATTAACCTTAAATTTATCTTTTAAAGTTAACGTTTACTTTTTATTATTATTCCAAATAATGAAAATTAATGTTTGAAGAGTTATTAAACATGGTTTAAGGAATTTTCTTTATCCTTACTGGATGCTTTCGTGGTGAAATTGGAAGCACATATGGACTGCGAATCCCGGCGGCATGTAAGTAAACTACACCCTGTTAGAACAACGGCTTAAATTTAGAAAATGACAGCCCAGATAAGCTTCACCATTAACTTCGGCCACTATGGTGATGTCATAAGGTTTGATGTTTGTTTACATTCAAAAATTGCCAGAGTTATATTTTGATCGTTAATAAACTCCTTTCATGGCAGACATCATGACTCACTTTTTAAATAAATCGATTTGTTGTGCATCCTGTCATATGACAACTGAACCATTTTTGGCCAGCTGGTTTGAAGTACTTTCTGCCTGACAACAGAATGCAAATTTTCTGCATTATGACATCATCACTGCAAAGGGTGTTAATAATGATGCTTACCTGATCTGTCATTGGTCAATTTCAAGTGATTCTACAAGAAATATTCAATTCGATTATATGCAACCCAGAGAAAGTATAGCTCACTTTTCCTGTTTCTTAAGCCTATTAGACTCTGCAATGTCAATCTGAAGAATGAATTCAACATAAATGAAAACTGGAATATCCTCACCAGCCATTTGTTTCATAGTAACCCGTAACAAGGTAAATTCGATTATTCGTCAACATTTTAACTGTCAGTTTTTGTTATTTATCAGACACTGAGAAATGAAATGGGTATAATGAACTCACCAAAAGACTAAACTTAAGTACAAAAAATAAATAAATAAATAAATAAATAAAATAAAAATAATAAAAAAAAATCTGAAAGGTTTCAGATTTTAAATTGCGTCCAAAGGGGCGTTTTCTAAACATCTTGTATGTTACTTTTATTTATTGAATATCATGTTCTTCGCAATTAAACCATAAAATTCAGTTAAAGGACGATGTCTCAAAATAATTTTAAACTGAGCATATCTTTAGAATTTCTTACACACAGTCTCACGCGCTGCAGATAAAAATGTTTTTTTCTGTACAACGCGTTGCCATGGCCCGCTTTGAAATCCTCGAGTTTGTTCATCAAAAATTCGTTAAGTTTTACAAAATATGAAATCGTTAATAAAACAAATTCCAAATTTCAAATTTGGGCTTCCAGATTTGCCTATATTCGCAGCAGGATGACGGCATTCAAAATTCGATGGCTTTAGGTACCGTCGTTTTATCACAATGCGAGAAACATACATACATTTATGCACATTCTTCATTATTTAATGTCTTTAAATATAATACAGGGTTGCAATATTTCGTGGCAACAGTTTGAAAAGTGATACAGACTTTTAATGTTTCCGACGCAAAATCGCAAAACGAAAACAATAGTCCTTCAGGGACAAAGCCCTTTGGACTAAAAACTAATAGGTTATGATAGCTCATACTGTACTATAAAAGTATTATAGTTGTATCTCAATTTTCAGAATAAAATTCTAAAATATTTGCTTTCAAAAATACAGTACTGCGCTATTAAATAAAGCTGCTCAAAAAAAGTTTTAGATTAAAATTTTATGCGAGTGCGAAAATCACGGGGATATAACTGCTTTAGGTGAATAATTTACGAGTCAGTTTCAAAACATTTATGCACCAATGAATGAAACTGTAACAGAAATTTCTTTTTGTGTTTAAATGTGTGCTGTAATTTTAAATGAACGATACCAGTATTTGCTGATATGTATGCTTTATTTTAAATTTACGATACCAGTTTTTTGTGAAATAGCAAAAAAGTGGCTTGCTGCTAGAAATGCTTACTGAACTTTTTTATTTGTGTATACTTTGGCAGGTAAAATACATAAGGCAACCTTTTATTTAAAACTAGTTGAATATTTAGAAATAAACTACTTGATATTTATCCTGCTGCGATTAGGGAATATTTGGAATTTATTTCAGGTAGCGTATTTCCCTTTGCATAATAGTAGCAAGTTACGGAGCTATAGTATTACCAGTTTTCAATTCTAACTTTAATTTTCACTGGCGTTCTTCTAAAATGTACTACCAAAAATGTGCCTTTATTATCGATTCTCTTAAGATAGTGGTGAAGGGGATGAAAGTTCGTGGCTTCTATTATTCGACTGCTTTCACATTCGCCACGAAGACGGTTCCGGTACTGACGGATAATCGAGGTTTACTGTATTTTAATAATTTATAAATTTCGTTTAATATTGTTAAGTTTATTAATGCTCTCCTTATGTAAATGTGTTAAAGTAAGAAGTATTTACTTTTTTCCTTGAAGCTGTATAGATAAAAACCACTATTCCAATTTTAATGATCATTAAAAATAAAATAATAACTTTTAATTACCTGTCAAGTCATCACACCATCGTGCGTAATACATCGATGTGTTGCTGAAGCATATATTAAAAACGAGCTGTTCCAATCAATAACGTTACACTGACAAAAGTTCCATTCATTCATATAATATTATAGGCAAACAAACAACCTAATTAGTTAATAAAACACGTACCAAAATTATGCTTAAAAAACTTTATTACAGTTGTTTTTTATACAAATAAGTTAATAGAAAATCAATTCTGAGATAAGCCGTATCATTTAAACCCTTGCCAGCGGTAATTAACTGCTCTAAATCTGTTGTGTTTGTGAAAGGTTATTGTCACCGCCATAAGTAGGCTACAGGGCTGAGCTGAATATATTGCCAGGGTATACTTACGCAATTCGGGAAGGAAATAAAACAATTATTCCAAACGAAAACATCAACAACTGAATCCAGTTGCACTAACTCTAAACTAGTTCTCTGTTTTATAATAATTACTATTTAGTGATGGTCAACGTCACAAAGCGTTTCTTAATTTGAAATTGATTACTTTTTTTTGTAAAAGATGTCTACTTTCGAACAATAGATGATACTAATAGTTCGAAGTATTCCAATGTTTATTGAATTTGCAAATGCGACACATTTCTTGTGGAATAAATTTGTTTTGCCAATCAATTCAATTTTGACAGTTTTGTTTACGATACTTCCGAAACCTCTACCATTATATTATAATAACCTACAATAACGTTTTGAGAAAATGGCTTTTTATCATACAGCTTTCTGACTGATACGTGTTTCAACGTTAAAAGAGTATCTGAGTTATAAATTTTTTTTTTCTTTGCGTTTAAAAGTTATTAGTTGTAGGGACTTGAAAAAGTCAACTGAAATCTTATTATAGCATCAAAGGCTCAAAATAATATTTTGCCCTTACAAGATTATTCGATGTTCTTCGATACTGAACTGAAACTGCTGGAATAGAATCTGTAATGAAAAACTTTTATTTTTTATTAAAAACATCAAATATTTTTCAGTTTTTTTTATTTCTTACCTAATTATGTACAAATTTGCAGTTCATTCTCTTTTACATGGCTTCTAATAATTAAAATCTGACTTTACCTGTTCTCCCCCCCCCTTACGGAAGATGACTCTTTCCTGAAGTTTATTTATTGCACGCATAGGTTCCTAAAAAAAATTAATACAAAAGGAAAAAAAATTTTTTTTTTCTCTTTTTCCTTTTATTCCCCCTTTTCTTTCTCTCTTTTTTTTTTAAACGTCAGAGGTACCTCATTTTTTTTTCCGTATAATTTTTCAAATAAAAGGATGTTACCACTAGATGTTATCGTTATATTTTGTTTTAAAGATATAACATAGCAAATACAAAAAAAGTATGGCAAACACAAATAAAAGGATGTTGCAGCCAAATGTTAAGGCCGTGTCTTATAACTAAAGAAATAATATAGAAAATATAAAAAAAAAAAGTTTGACAACGCTTAACACTCTGTCGCGAATTCTTATATTGTTGCTTGATATGTTCCTTTTAATAACTGAATAATTAATAATTGAAATTTATAATAATTAAAAATATGTTGAATAACTGAATAATCTTTTAATAATTGAAATTTTTTGCTTTTAAATATTTTGTGTGTTTTGCTGTTGAGTAAGTGGCGTAGGTGCAAAGAAAGTGATGTTTAATAAATAAAATTAAATAGACCAAAAAAACTGTGTAATTTATCTCAGTAAGAAAACTGAACATTGACACGAAGAACTGAGAAAAGACTGAAAAAAATTAATGGCGACACTTATCGGGAATTCTACAGACATGCTATTTTTAAAAATCGTGTGATTTTTCTGTTGAGTATTATGAGGCCCAAGTACGAAGAAAGTGATGTTTACTAATAAAGTTAGAAAAACACAGTGTAGGTTATCTTGTTAAGGAAACTCAACATTGATATGATGAACTGGAAAAAGACAGAAAAAATAGAAAAATGTATGGCAACACATAACAGCTGAATTTTATGCGGCGTGCGTGAGAAAGAAACGATGCTTAATAAAATTCAAAAGCCAAAAAGCGTTGTGTTAGGAGTGAGTCCAAGAGCAGATTGGTAAACTACCAGTTCAACGACAGCATAAAAAGTCTTAACAAACCTTCTGGTGCCATGTTAAAATCTGAACCCTTTCAGAATATCTTTTCTTTTAATATAAAAAAATATTTATTATAAGTTACCTGTAACTTAAAATGCCATCTTATAAATCAATTCAGAAAAATTTGCTATGCTCTTTGAAAAAACGTTAATAAGCTATGACATACATACATAAACATATTTTAGGCGGGAGGAGGACAGTAAGAAATTTGTAAGTGTTTAGCTAAATACTGTCATAGTGCTGATGTCGATAGATTAAAGAATAATGATTGCATTAAATTACACTTGGAAAGATTCTCAAGCAGCAATTTTTGCTTCTCTTTCCATTGCTTTGTTTTTATTTTATTTATTAATTTTGTATGAAATTAAAACACAAAAATGATTAAATTAAATTCTTTTCAAAAAGAAAAAAAAAATCTTTGTAGGGAATGGGAAATGTTATGTTATACAAAGAAGGTACCCACACTGAGCTGCCTTCTAAAGATCAAACCACCACTAAACAGTTCTACTGGAGACAACAGACAAAGATAAACAAGCTGCTGAAGGGGACAAGGAATTTGCAGACACTTCTTAGCTTTTTAAAGATTTTGATTTGGTTTGGTTTAGTTACGGCAAAGCATACTAAGGCTATCTGTCTAAGAGGAGGAATGCCTTTGTGGAGAACTTTTCTAAAGAAAAACTGGGTCGTATACATGTCACACATAGGGAAAACCATAACAACGGCCATGTAACCAACCCGTTGACCTAGAATCGAACCCAGGTCAAAACTACCCATGTTCAACTATTTCACCGCTCGGCCGCTTTTGAACCCAGCTTTTTAAACACTGAGCAAAGAGCTTAATGGACCATCTATTAGAATGCATATATGGTACGTTTACTTTTTTCTTTTAAAGCGGGAATAAAGTTTTAAAAGGCCATGTTCAGTTTAAAAAAGTTTAAAGTTCTTCCTTTCCCTTCTTAAACTATCGTCATGGTGTGGAACTGTGTTTTTTCCCAAAATTAAAATTTTCATGGTTCTTGGTAAATTATTTTATTTTGACGCATATTGTTTAGGCAAACAAGTCGATCGTTCCAAGAGCAAAAAATGTATTTGCTTACATTTGTTTAAAAAGCTGGGTATCCAGTTGCAACTGACAAAGCAATACAAATACTGAATGAATCAACCTTTTCTTTTGTTACAGCACTCTGTTGGTTTTCTGTGTTTAATTTCCGCATGCTATAGCTTTTGAATTCAACTATATAGTGAGTACGTGTATTTGCTACTACATGTTAGACATAAGGAGGGGGAAAAATAGTCACTAATCCGTTCCAGATATTTGAAAATATACCAAACGAACTTTTCCGATAAGAAACAAAGGGAAAAGGATTAATCTGTTCTCATAAAAATCCTTATTATTATTATTGTAACCCTGTTTAATACTCAAATACAAATGTAGTAGTGTAATATAAGGAAATATATACTGTACATAAATAAAGCACTACACGTAATGCTGTTCATAAATGCTTTTCTGCTATTCAGATCAAAAGCAGTTTTTCAACATGCTCTAAAGTAAGGGTTCTCAATCTTTTTGTCCCACGCACCCCCTGCAGCATTGCTAAAATATCATTCTCCCTCCTTTCCAAAACACAAACACACACACCAAAAAATAAAAATCATTTAACTGGATTTAAATGCATTTTCAACGTGTTTTAGAAATTAAGCTAAAAAAAGAGTAGAAAATGTTAATTCATAAGTTGACTTATGATAGTCGTAAACTAAAACTAAATACTTAACAAATTAAAAAAAAAGAAAAGAAAAAAAAGCTGACCGCATTCCCCCTTTGAAACTATAAAAATTCCGTTCTTGAAACTATAAAATTCCCTCAAGAGGGTGGGGAATTCGCCCCTGGTTGAGAACCCCTACCCTAAAATCTCGGAATTTTGGTTGGCAATCGATTTCAACCCCTTTGCAACGTTAGCTGATTTAATAACGTGATTGTTTTTCACAACCGTAGACACCATCCTGCTCGGCATGCGGTATGCAATAGGCATGTCCTGGATACGTATGCCATCTTCATACTTTTCAGTAATCTCTTTTTCCACCTTCATGATGATCCGGACAATTATATTCGTTGCTTGACTCTTCTCATTAACTTTCCTAAAATTCATTGCTAATGAATTAACAAAAAATTTACATTAAAATGCACAAAATCCTTTAAAGTTCAGAGTTATAGTGTGGGTTATTTACTGGAAGTAGCAACAGTCATACTGACGCTCTAGGACAGTCATAGCGTTACCTTCAAAGAGGTAAATAGGTGCAATCGCAACTCAGAGAACTACAGTCGCATTCCAAACAAATAGCGTATACCAAACAAAAATTTACGCGTCCAGAACAGGACGTATTTGGACGTGTTTCAGAGCGGATGTACACCTAGATATCACTGTACTAAGAAATTTGCAAATTTCTGATTACAGTCTTATATTTCTGAGAATTTACCGTTAAAATATTAAAAAACTTTAAAAATATTCAAAATTTAAAAAATGTAAAAATCACAGAGTTTAAAAAACTGCAGTAACACATATTTTAAAAGTTTTAAACTTTTAAATATTGTAGAGCAGTTAGTTTATTTTGAAAGAGATAATGTGAAAAATGTGCCATGCCCTCGCCGGGACTCGAACCTGGACCTCTCGAATACGCGCCGATTGTGCTGCCGTCACACCGAAGACATGCTGGAAGGAGGGAAAAATACCTTATGATACATACATATATTCCAATTTACGGCCTAAAACAATTTTAAGCTAAACTACTAGTTTAAATGTTAATCCTCCAGAGACTCAAGCTATAAATAAAAATAAAATTATCTTATTATATAACGCTGTAAGGATGTGTTTAATCAGGAACGATCCTAGCGTGAGGCAAGATGGTGCACAGCACGTGATCGACCCGTTTTAATTTGCATGTCTGCAGACGACAGTCTAGGATCGGCACTGTGTGTAATCTGTCATTGATTAAGTTTTGTGCAGCCTCTCTGCAAGGCGGAAAATATTTATGTTTCAAATTTAATCGGAATTCTCAGCGATATAAAAGAAGTGTGTTGCCACTTGCAATATATTTGTCTTTCGAATTTAATTTTCCTTTCAAATTTATCCTGTTATTCATTAACAAACTACCTGATTTCAAAACAATAAACGAAGATTCATTTCAGGTATTATGAATTATTAACTGAAACCGTGAAATGGCACTAGCTAGATTAATTAAAATCATCCATGTATACAATGAAGAGTGTTTGTTTGTTTATGTGTGTGTAATTCATACAAATCTACAATTTTATTCCAAACTTGACGAAATTTTGCGCATTTGACTTTCAAAACAAGAAGAAAGTCAATGTCTACATAACATTTCAAAAAACCACCCCACGTGACACTTAAGGCGTTTTTAATAGAACCTTGAGCTCATGTCAGCCATCTTAGGTTCACGTCCCCGTTGTTGCGTTTCTGCTTTCAGTGAAAATAAGATGCTAAGCAAGATGTTTATAATTACATTTTTTTAAATTTATTTACTTATTGTTAAATAAATAAACAAAGCCGTTACGAGGTGCTGAGTTAGTTCTATATTATTCTGCAGTTTTACTCGAGCATAAAATTTTGCGCAATTCACCTGGAATCAAATTAAGAGAAAAATCACTCTCTACCTGAGGTTTCGAAAAATCTACCCCATGCCTCTACATATAGTGTTTTCATTTTACAAAAAGCCGGGAAACACCGGTTAGTTCAGCTAGGATAGCGTACTAAAACAATAAGGCGGTAGGTGCAATGTGTCATCGGTTATCGGTATGGAAATGGGAAAGTGAGGAGGAAGAGAGACTGAGAGGATAGAAATGGTGATGGGGCGGGCTTAAGAAAGAGCCAATAAATACTGCCCCCCCGGGAATAAGGATGTACTGGGATGCGCTCGAAGGGAGCAGTCGCTAACGGTACTTATGCGTCATCACCTTCTGTGTTTAGGTTGCGTCTCGAGTCTAAAATAAGCCTTTTTTTTTTAGTCCAAAGGGGCTTTGTCCCTGAATGACTATTGTTTTCGTTTTGGGATTTTGCGTTGGAACAATTAAAAGTCTGAATCACTTTTCAAACTGTTGCCACCAAATATTGCAGCCCTGTATTATATTTAAAGAAATTAAATAATGAAGAATCTGCATAAATGTATGTACATTTCTCCAATTGTGATAAAACAACGGTACCTAGAGCCATCCAATTTTGAATAGCGTACGTTTCCACCCGAAAATGCGCATCTGGAAGCCCGAGCTTGGAACTTTGTTTTATTATCTGTTTCATAATTTGTAAAACTTTAACGCATTTTTGATGAACAAACTCAAACAATTTAAAAGCGAGCAATGGCAACACTCTACGGGAAAAAAAGCCCTTTTTATCTAAAGAGCGTGGAACTGTGTATCGGAAATTCTAAACATATACTCATTTTAAAATTATTTTGCGATATTGCTGTGGAACTGAATTTTATGGAAGAACATGATATTTAATAAATAAAGGTAACACACAAAACGTTAAAAAACGCCGCTTTGGACGTAATTTAAAATCTGAAACCTTTCAGTTTTTTTTTTTTTTTTTTAAACATTCATTCGCTAATCGGGCGTGGAACAGGTACTTCAGCTAGTACATTTTAAACCAGCTGGAGAATCTGTAAAATAGCAAATACTAGAATTAACTTCTGTGATATTATTTCATAGTAAATTAATGTCAGGTGCAGACTTTTGCGTTCATTTGATTAAAAAAGAATTAATTATTCGAGAGACTGCTGTGCATTAATTCATTGGATAGCTTTCTCACAACGCTTGCAGCAGATATTTCCCTTCAGTGGCAATTCCTTTTATTTTGTAAGGAATGAAATATCCACTATATGAAATCAATAACTCAGTTAAATTCTCCAAACAAATAAAAAATCATTTGCATCGGAAATTTACTATTTGAGAAGTTTCTCGAATAGTCTTACACTCGCGAATTTTATGCTCGGGAATGCATTAACGCTATAATTTTTTCTTAAAAAAGCTAAAACTTCTCCAATATCCTTGCATTTTACGCTGTCAACTGATTACCCGTTTTTCTCGCTATTCAATAATTATGTATATTCAAGATTATTTTATAAATCTGTTTATATGCTATGCATATAACCTATTCGCATATCGAGAAGCGTATCACTTAAGAGGTCGTTCGAGGGCGGAGAAGAGGATGCTGAAAAAGAGGGCGGTGCACGAGCAACAGCCGCAACCTCAGAATAATAGAAATGAAATGTATACGTGATATATATATACAAAAAATAGGAAAACCTCTTCGCATTCTCTCAGATCTCAGAAGTGATGTGTAGATTACTATATTTAAATAGCTTTTGATTCTATATAAATTCTATACACAAACGGTTTAACAATTTTTCTGTGTTTTATTAGAGAAACAAAATACATTATTCTGAAAACCAAACAACTTTTGTCCCTTCAATGACTTCTGATAGCCATCGAGACTCAAGATTTTTTGCTGGGATAAAACATCTGTTTTTTATTTTCTGGTCGTCAGTTCTTTCTTTTTAAGAGTTGATTTTCAGAGTCATTGTAACTGAAGTTCAATATAACCACAGAAATATCACAGTAGATTCCAAGAAATGTGAAATGTACAATAAGGAAGTTTGCCACATCCTTGATTCATCCCAATCTAGATTTTGATTGTAGTTTACCATTAACGTAATATTTCTATTCCATGAATGTGAAACACAAGTGTTACTTCGCAAATATTACATAATATTTCGGTTGAGAGGCTTAATAAACGTTATGTTATAATGTGAATTGTAATGCGTGGCTCTAGTATATAACAGCCGTAGAGATATCTGGTTCTGTAAATCTCAAACGAAACATTTTAGTGATATTTATCGATTCGACACGTCGTAATTAATATTTAATTTTTTGAAGAAACCCCACACAATTAATATATTTTACAAATACATATGGAATAAAGCTCCTAACCCTTCGGTGTACTTAGCACATTTTTGAACGGCATGTATGTAAAATGTTCCCATTTAAAGCGCTTGAAATGCTGAATAATGGCAACACGTTTAGCTCAAGTTTGCGCGTAATACATTAAATACATGGTTAAGTTTCTGTTTAAATAGGAAGAAACTAAAATGCTTATCTCTGTTACACAGGAATGAGGTTTTCTTTTTATCCGTTTTTTCTTCCTCGTGTCTTTAGACTGTAACAATTTACTTTTTTCTTCAAGTCCGTCAAATGTCGGATTATATGAAAAAATTTACATAGAAAAGGAAACAGTTTGGAATTTTAGATCTTATTATGTTCTTAGTCTATAATTAAATTTAGAACTTCCTTGTGCGAAGAGAAGTAATGATATTTCAGTATTGATACATTTGCGGAAATGTAACAGAACAATGCACATTTAATTCCTTATTTTCTGCGCTGTACAAGTAATTTGAAACTGATAAAGTTGCAATACCTTTATTTCTTCTCTGAAGTCTCGAGACAGGCTTAATTTAAGATTAACAATAGGAACTAAGCTATGGGTCATTTTGGAGCTGTTAAGAAGCTAACGTAGGTTCGAACTTAAAATTATTGGTAAATTTTGGTAAGTGTAAATGTGAACTAAATTAATATACATAAATAAAAAAGATTTGGTATTCTGTGTGAGTTCAGCTAAGGTTCCAGTTAACTAAAAATTCTTCGATAGGTGAAATGCCTTTTCAAGTGTGTCAGATTAACAATCCCCTTTTTTTTATTAAAAATTTTAAAAAAAATTAATAGTAGATTGTGATTAACGTAGGACAAAAATATTTGTAAAATTTTAAGACACATAAGATCTGGAAAAAAACATATTAAAAACAAAAGGTGGCTTGATTTACCGGTATTTTCTGCCCTCCCTAATATCCGACACTAGCTCGTTAAGCATTTATTTTTTAAGAATAGGTCCATCGATCATTTATCCGTGTCATCACTGAGAGCTTTGACCAGGGTGAGCTACAGGGGGCAACCGGTATTACATCTGCAGAGGAGAAATAGCTACAAATATATGCATATTTTCTTTCGAATTCACGAAGGTAGTACACATGACTTTTGTGACATTACCATGGCACTATTTATCAGCTAGAACTCTTTTAATTCCTCATACTGAGAATATTGGTTGTTAACTGGAGTTTATATCTAGATGAAGATTGGGAAAATGTGTTAAGTTTTCAGTGGTATCAGCCATCAGACGAATTGAAATGTCAAGTAGTATCTTGGGCTGAAGCTCTCACAAAGCGAAGCTTACTTTCATACATTCAGAAAGTTTTTTACCCTTATAGGAATTTCCTTGTCAGCTCTGCTTATTTCAAAGATTATTTTACAGAAGACTTAGAATTTAAATTCTGACTTGGACAAGGAATTACCGGGAGACATTCAAAAAGAATTCAAAAAATGGTCTATGGAAATGCATTTTTTGAATGATTTCCGATTTTCATTTATTCTTCACTTTATACATCTTCTGTGATGCAAGCAAATTAGCACATGGTACCTGTACATTTTTAAGAACAGAAGAAAATGAAGGTATTGAGTCTTGTCTTGTAAAATATCGACATGCACGTTTGAAGGATATCACTTTGCGACGGTTGGAATTGATGACTGCACTTCTGAGTGTAAGGTTATATCAACTGCTGGTTAAAAACTTAAATAGCTCAAATATGAAAACATATTTCTTGTCAGATTCTTCAACTGGTTTTGGCGTGGTTAGAAAACAGAATTAAAGAATTTCAAGATTATACCAAAACAAGATGCTGGAAACATATACCAGGCCTCTCAAACCCTGCTGATTTATTGTCGCTCTTACTGAGAACGAATAGAAACGATACCCTCATACTGAAAGATTCATATTGAGAACACCGGTTGTAAAGCCGAAGGATTTTCACAGCTAAATAGTTTATATTCCCTACCTAATAAATAGCAGAATACAAGTACAAAAATATGCACCTTTAATCACTATGTCGAAAAGACTGTCGATTTATTAGTAGTGAATATAGGTTTGCTGTAAAAGAAAATAAGATGGCTGAATCTTACCATCTTAAACGAGTTCTCATTCTGTCACCGACAAGCAAACACGGAAATTTAAGGATGATAGCTTATTTATTTGTAAAAATTTGGTTTTTTATCCGCCTATAAAAAGTTGTGAAATATAAGTCAGAACCATTGAAGCATTGGGTAAAAAAAAACACCTGAAAATAAGGGGTTCGACCTTGGGCCTCTCTGAAAGGATTTGAAAACATTTTAGTTGCCGCTATCAAGAATAAAAAATATTAAAATAAATTTAATGAATGTTATCAGATATAAATCCATTAATTCGAAAGCAGAAAGAAAGAATGGTATATTAGACAGGATTTAGCCGCAGTTATTTTTTGAACACGAAGAAATAAATTGTTATTTTTTTTTTCTTTTTTGCTTTCGCCTTGAAGCAGATGGATATTGCACGCATCTTTAGATAAGTACCTTGAAAAGCCGTAAAGTTCCCATTAACTTTTTATTTTACAAGTAGAATTTCCATTACTTAAAAATTGTTTTATCAAGTGATGATGAAAAAATATCAATCTTGGTGTCGGTTATATATATTGCTCCATGTTATTAACAGTGATATTTCCTGTGAAATAAAAGGCGCTAAAAACGATATCAGTAAAGTGAATTCGATATTTCTTATTACTTCTTGAGAAGAAAATATTGTTGTAATTATCTACATTTGGGGAAAAAAATTGGAAAAATTTGTTATTAGCTTATGTAAGATGCCTTATCACTTCATCGAACGGCGATGGAAGAATACTTATATTTGATGTGCAAAATTTTCAGCACAGGTTATTATTATCGTTGATATTTACGAAAAAGATAGGGAGCCTGGATATATATGCTAGAAATATCAGTCAGATTTCTGGATTTAACAATGGAACGTATTTTACGTGGCGTTAACGTGGGAAAGGTTAGTAAATTTTAACGGGCATAACAGAACAAATAAAAAAAATTGAAAAACCGACAATACAAATTAGATAATATCAATCAGCATAGGCATTGTAAGAAATTGAATAGAATAGGCATTGTAAGGAATATATCTGGGAATTCTCAAGATTATATTTTTGGTAAATATTTCAAGTCATATGAGAGAAGTAATAAGATAGCTTCATTTTTTATAGCAAGAATTAAATGATATTTTGTATAACGTTTTGTGGTAAGAATTTGCATTTAATAACAGTTTTATTTGCATTAAAACTTTTAATAATTACAATCTCATATTCTATATTATTAAAAATTAATTATTGAGCAAAATTGCAATGGATTAATCCTCGATTTTCTACATACATGTACTGAATTATTCCATACAACAAGAAAATGCGTAATTGTATATACCATCAACATAAAAATATCATTTCAACCCACATCATGCAAGATAAAATTTCCATTTGATATGAACCTCAGTCAAATCAGGTCCATGGATTTTATCGTGGCTATGAGGGACGTACTTTCGCTTTGTACCTCTTAGAAGTAGCAGGTGACGAGACATGTTTGCCCAGATCCGTTACTAGAAAGACTTTTTGAGACTTACTTTTTGAGGGAGAGCCTGCCAAGGAACAAATCGTAGAGCTTTCTTTTCCTCTTCCTTAATCACAACCTCTCAAGTGGACTTTTGGCTTAACAACATTTAAAGTACCCATATGCCACAAAGAGTTTATGCATTAAAGGACGTCCATGCCATTTTCAAGATTCGAATATGGGCTGAAAGCTAGGACAGCTGCCTTTCATACCACCATGACAAGTGGCCAGCAATTTTTTTTTTTCCTGGTTGTGTAACATTAAACACACTGAGGAAATGCGTAATTGTAATAGCAACAGCAACATATTCGTAAGGCACAAATTATTTTAACATGGCAGAAAAGAGGGAGATAGAAATTTAATGGAAGTCCAGAGTTCGTAGTTAAGCTAATAATAAAGCCATATTAAAACTTTTTGACTGTATGTATATTACATATGAATCTTTGTAGAGATATGCCCTTATTCAAAAGGAAGCTTTCATTAACTTATGTTTGCCTCGAAAATTGAGTCAAAAGTTGCTTGCTTTTCATCTACGTTTATCAGACCCATCAATCGTAGCTAATTCCGCAGTGACACGTTACCTCGAAATTATAGCCTAAGAATAAGCATTTCGTTATTATTTTTTATCCCCTTCGCTTCATGCGGAAACATTTTCGATTCGCTGGGTTGGGTTACATCAAGAGATTAGGCAATAACTTCCTAACTAAAACATCGAGGAAACAAAAATTTTGAGAAGCCATCGGAACTGTCAATTTAATGAGACTAATGAACTAACAAATGTCACTACCTGGGGGACTGGTAAATAATCATAAATGTCAGCTTCACTGGGCGTTCCAATGAACATTTTCAAAAACCACCAGAGCAAAGAAAATCGCATAAGTTAGCGCTTATTTGTGGAGATGTCATGTAATTGCTAAGTTCTGCGATTTTATCATAGGATATAAATACACTGAGATTTGAATGAAATGCCGAATCACGCATTCAGAAATTGAATTTGACGATTTTGACTAAAATTTCAAATTACTGAAATAACCCAATAACTGCAGTCCTAGGAAATTTCTTTAATAATTTTGTTAAATCATGTTTATAAATGTTCGTTGTTCTTTAGCGCAAGCAACTTTTTATTTCTCGCTGTGTAGACTAATCAGCTTTTCATTTTTTCCTACATTTAGATTTTCAGAATCTGGTGAGAAAAATCTATAGTCAATGAAGTGACACAATATTCCTTTGCTTTTTAGACGCAGACAAATAAATATTAAAGCAAAATTTGAAGATTGGTTATAAAGACTATCTGGAATTTTTAAAACTGTGAGGAGGAGATGCGATAAAGGATACGAATCCTGCGTCTTCCAATACTAGTTGGAAGTGTCGACCATTTATACGGCGAAAGCGTGTGCCGGAAAACGCTATTCATTTTCCTCAGCTTAAAGGAGCCTCAAAAGCAACACAGGGCTCTGATCAGATTCAGTTGATGACTAATTATCATCGATTATATTTTTAGTTCGGGCACCTCTGTTTAGAGTTTTTTGAAGCAGAGAATAACAAATATCAGCCTTAATCTTACCCGGAGTCAAAGCACAAATTTTTCAATGTCAACTGTGCGCGCGCACACACACACACACAAAAAAAAGGACTGTTCTATATCTCTCGTTCTATTGGGCCGATTGACGAAATTCAAATTGTGTTTTTCAAGTCTCGAAAGCGCGACTTAGGACATATATTAGATTTATATATAGCATTGTTCTAATTTAGGTATTTTGGCACGAAATCGGACTTTTTCTGTAATCATACCAATTTTTTTTCCATATTTCGATTCTACGAAACAAATTAGGCCAAACTGCTAAGTTTTGTAAAAATCGTACGAGTAGTTTTTAAAAAATTAGCTCTCAAAATTTTAGCTCCTTAATGTTGATTGAATCTGTTATATATTTATTAATATCTCTTTTTTTAATTAAACTTACTTGATTCTCTCTTCCATAATTTGAAATTTAGGCTTAATCCAAATATAATTCCCACATTTTTTTATGACTCATTTTTTAAATTTGTATTTTTAAATACTTTTTATACATTTTTCGAAAAAAAAATGTTTGTATTTAAAAATATATATAAAATTTTTAACATCATCTTAAAGTAGATTTATTTCTAGATACACTTCAGAAAAATTAGAGTTTTTTTATTCAAAATTTTCTAAGCTATACATGAATTTGCATACTGGGCGCGTTTTGAAATTTAGCATCTTTTTTTGAGAGATAATAACGCCAATTTTGGTTTACGCACTTTGTTAAAATTATTTGAAAGTATGAACGATGACTTTTTTCCGCTCGTGTATAACGTAGAAAAGGAAAGAGAAATAGGTTGCTAAATTAAGAAGTTCGCCAAGTGAACTATTCCTGGCGCAAACTGAAAAAAAATGCGCCAAGATAAATTTTTAAATTTCTTCACAAATTTCTTACCAAAAATTACAAATTTTAATATATAGGTATCTTTGAGTAGTAGAATCGAAATATGGAAACAGATGGGCATGTCATTTCAGAAAAAGTCCGATTTTGTGACAAAATTTACAAACCTATATTAGAACAACAGTATATATAAATATAATATACAATCCTAAATCGCGCTTTCGAGACATGAAAAATGCAATTTGAATTTCGTCAATCGGCCTAGTAGAACGAGAGATACAGAATTTCGCAGTGTACATGTTAATCACTTATACTGGTCTTGTTAGCATGCTATGTTATGCTGATTGGTTAAAACATTATTGAAATCAAATAGTGGACGGAAAATCTCTCTTACAGTTTGAGTAAGCATAGGAGAAGACCTGTTCAATTCGATATGCATTCTAGTGCAGTGTTTTAAAAATAATCTTGATGAACCTCTGAATCGGCAATAACTTACAGAGAACTTTTATGGTTGAGAAAAGGATTACCAAGTGTGATGTCGTACATATGTAAACTATCAGAACAATCTAGTTGCAACACGCTGTTGTGCAAATCGTGACCAATAATTCTAAAGAGCTCTATATCAGTTGCGTAGTTTCGGCGGTGAGAGTTCCAAAATATTCGTACCAGTACACTTCTGTCTCCTCAGTTGTCTGATTCTGTGATAATCTGGTATATTCATTTTTCGCATTTTCTCGTCTCGCGTCGCAAATTCCTGCGAAGCAGCTTCTAGTTACTGACATCTCTAATGACAAACGTTAGAGGTAAATGGTTTGTTCTTTTTTCCTGTTCGCTCCGTTCGTCAGGCGGAAAGAGTTGAGAGCGAGTTAATGAAAGCTTTTTAAACCGAGACGGCTTGAAGACCGGCTTTCGGGGCCGTGAAAGGAATTGAAAAGTTATGGTAATGGAACGTTGCTTAATGGAGCTCGAGAGCATTGCTCGCTCTGTGTCATTGCCGCTAGAATCAGGAATGTGATTTTCATTTCGGAATGTAGCTGAGTTTGACAGCTCCGAAGACAAAGGACATGACTTCCAAAAATGAGTTTTCCAACTAATGAAATGACCTTTACCCTAAATCATGTTAAGTATTTAAGATTAGCAAATGGCAATGGTATACAACAGATGTCTTTAATGAAGACCTAAATTGTTGTTCCTAGAAATGGAAAAAACTCAAATCTAAAAATACCTTCAATTTTCGTTCCATTATTTTCCATTTGGTTGGAGCATTAAGAGATTTATCTTCTGCAACAGAATTTCATCAACTGAAGAAAGTCATTATCTTTAAATTTTCTATGAAATGAGTTAAGTTACGCGTGTAAATAGAGCAGGAAGTTCAGAAGTTAATAATTTGTTTATCTGTTATAATTATTAGTAACATAACAATCATATATTTAAAAGTTGTTTAAAAAAGAATTATAAGGTGTTTTCTCCGTCCTTCTGCATGCCTTCATGTTGTAAAGGTTTGCACAGTCGGCGCATTTCGAGAGGTTCAGGTTTGAGTCCCGGCAAGGCCACTGTTCATTTTTCAAGTCTCCTGCATGTTTTGTGGGCCAAATGTTTCTACAGTGGCGCTCGAACTAAAATGTGGCGGATGATGATTCTTCGCCACCAGGATTTTGGGTCCCCTAATCCCCAGTCGCCCTTTAAAAAGGAAAGATTTTTCTCCCCCTTTCCAGCATGCCTTCGTGGTGTAACGGTTAGCACACTCGGAGCGTATTCGCGAGGTCCAGATTCGAGTCCCGGCGGAGGCATTGCACATTTTTCATCTCTCCTGCTTCAGAAGAAAAAAAATCCCTAATGACTCTGCAGAATGCAAAACTCTTAGTTAAATTGGGGTAAACGGTTCAATAAAAAATTCTTCTACGGAGTTTCATAGTAAATTTTATGTTTTTTTTCAAAAATTATGCGCAACGTGTAATATACTTTTTTCCTTGAAGGACAAAGGAACGAAAGTTACAAGTGAAAGAATAATTTTACTATTTGAAAAATTTGTTTTCGGGCGCGTAATAATAAAGTGTACTCACCTAGGTATTATTTAAATGCAAATATCATTATACCACATACCATGCAATTCAAATCTTAGGCAAAACGAAATATTTGCTAACCTCATATAAGATCAAAAGTTCTTCATTATTATTCACAACATAGTCTCACTCCCGTTTTACACATGACCATAGGTGTCACGAAAGCGTTTCTTGATCACTTCACAAGACATGCGCTATGTGAAAATGTGTGACTACTTAGGAAATGGGAACTCTTCATTTTAGTTCTCGTTGCCTATAGAATGGAAATGAAGAGGATATACCACTGATGCCTGATTTCCAGTTTGTTGTTTCCTGCATTTGTTTATTTTTAGAATAACAAGTGAATACGAACGAGACTGGTTTTTCGTCAGCACGTGTGGAAACCAAAATGGGTATTTAAGAAAAAATACAATCCTAACAAGTAAAAGGGAAAACAGTACAAAAACACTTACACACACGTTTCAGAGAATAGATCTTATTTTCTACAAGAGAGAATTGTTCCAGTTTTTTTCCCCTCTGAAAAAGTAGGTTAAATTTTCTATTCCTGACTTTTTCAGCTTCGTTATAAAATATATTAAAAATGAAGCGACTATTAAGAAACTTTCTTGCTTCACAGCAACAGTATTTCTCAATCCTGTATGCAAACTATAGCAAAGCTAATTTTGATAAAATTTTAAAATTTCAGAACATATGAATTTTACTTTCGTCAAGTAATAACATTCATTGGCTGGTACAGAAACTGGTATGTTACAAGTTACATATAATTTTTGATAGAGGGCAAAGGTATATTCAAATTGAAATGAAAAGTATGGTAATTTATGATATGATTATTAGGAACATTCTGCCTTTGGGCATGTGTTATATGTGTCATAATGTTATACGTATTCCAATATTACTTACACATTAACAACCGCAAGGTTCAGTTGAAATTTGATTTATGTGTATCTTTATATGGGACATCTTGTACACAATGTGGCGCTAATTTCAAAACTGGTATGAGTCTAGTCTATCAGTTATAGTTTTAGGGATATGTCACAGCCATCTTAGAGATTAAATTAAATAAATGTACACAAAATTTGAATATTAATATTGAAAATGAATCTTAAATCAAAATCATCATATATTAGTATCTATTAAACACTGCAATGTAATATCAGAATTCAAGTAACTAAAATTTAACTAAATTAAAATTTTTAAATATTTTATCAAACTCAGAAATGCTTTGACAGCACTATTCCACTCAAGGCTGGAGCACTTTTATGTTAACATGGATATATTCTAGCCTGTTATATAAATAACATCGATGATAGCATGGTATAATTTTTTAAAAATAATATTTCGTAGTTTTTAAAAATATTGCGATTAAAGACAAGGGTACAGTTCTCCATAATTTTTAATCCCCCACCGAAATTTTGGCCCTCTATGTTCACATAAATCTCCAGAACTCCTTCAGAACGTGAGAAGTGGCTGTAATGGATAATAAAAGCCGGTTTTCATATTAGAACCAAGCTTACGGAAATTATAAAGCATGTTCTGTACTACTTGAGAATAATTCTCTGATTTATATTTACAATGAAAGTTTTTGGCTACTACACCGAAAAATGATCAGGAAGTAAATCACGTCACTGAGTTTAATAAATGCGAGAAAGTAATGGCATCTAAAGATTGCTAAAATTCATGTAGTTTTTCTTGTTCAGTTTAAGGAATTTACGTGACAAATACTAAAGCATTAACATTCTTTATTCATAGCTGTTACAAACTGTGTTATCATCATTGTTTGCTGTTTGTCACGTATTGATGGCAGGATGAGTTTATGACGAAACTTTTATTTTCAAAACTAGCGGTCTTTTTTGGGGGGGAGGGGGAGGTCTGCTATCGCAAAGAATAAGGAAATGTAGCCATTTTAGATATTAACTTGGTCGCTGAAAAAAATTCGTCATTTTTAGATCTACATATATCACGTATTGATGCCCTTAATACCCCATTTTTTTTTTTTTCAGAACTAAAATAATTGTTTTCTGCATTTTATTCCTCTTGATATACTGACCAATTGCAACGAGCCCAGTTTGTTGCCGTTGGGGGGGGGGAGGAATATTAAGCTCCATTTACAGCTATTTGTTTAGAATTCCCTTGCAGATATTATCATTTAAGATATTAATCATATTATCAGGACTAAAGCTGGTATCGAGAAAGCGATGGAATGTTTTTAAAATCACTGTCCAAAAGATTGACAAATGCAAATAATTTTTGTTTCATCAGTCTGTTTAAGACTCTTAGTCTCGAAACTCAGTTTTTGTCCGTCCCACTTTTATGTCCGAATCATTCTTGAAATTGTTATCGAGATGTATTATTTTAAAAGAATAAATAATGAAGAATCTGTATGCATATACGTATATTCCTCGGGTTACGGAAAAACGACGCCACCTAGAACCACCACTTTTTAATACACATAGTTCTGCACCCAAACCCGGCCACTTCGAAGCCCGAAATTTGAATTTCGAATTTGTTTTTGATTTATTTCGTATTTAGTATAAATTTAGCGAATTTTTGTTTAACAAACTCAACAATTTGAAACTGAGAAGTGGCAACACTCTTCGAAACAAAACATTTTTTTTTTTTATCTCCAGTGTATCATTGCACAAAATGTAAGATACATATTTGTGTTTCAATTTTCATCCACAAATTCGACTATTCGACTAAAAGCAAGCTTCCAAGTAAAGCATGAGATTAAATTTTCAAATGTAATTTTTCAGTTACTGAGTTTCAACCAAGGGATTCAAGAACAATAAATGAAGTTCTTAAAAATATTTTTTTACTTTTTAATCTAATTGATTTAAATTTAATGCATTTAAATTATGACATGTCTAATAAGAAAGATTAAATATTTTTATGAAATGACGCTAGCTGAGCTCATTAAAATCATAATGTGCTTTCCCCCCCTTTTTTTATGATTTTTTTAGGCAGCTGGCCGCTCAAGTGACTAGTTTTTTAAAAAAATAGTACAGCGAATAATAATAATAATAATAATGAAATAAAAAGGAAAACACAAAGAAGAATGCCTAACATTTTATTGGGAATTCTAAAGATATGCTGTTTTTAAATAGTTTGTGGTTTTGCTGTCGAATGTTATGTGATGTAAGTGCGAAGAAAGCGATGCTTAAGAACAAAGCTAAAAAGCCAAAACAATTGTGTTCGTAGTAATGAGTCTAAGAGCAGACTGATAACCTGCGATACTCAGCGAAAGTATAAAATAGTACTTAAACAAATCCTCTAAAATTTGAATTTCTTCAGATTTTTTCTTTTTTTCTGTTTTATTTTTCTTTGTCCCCCCTTTTTTTATTGATCATTAGCTTAAGATGCTGGTTAACTTATCCTTCATAGAACTTCCAAATACTGAATAGCAGTCTGCGAAGATTTGCAACTTAGCTGTAAAGGATTTAGAATATATTACAGATTGCATATTTACATATTTTTTCCATGACTTGTGTTTAAAAAGCTACTTTGCGCACGAATATTTGTTGCGAATAATAGAATTGCTGCAAAACAGAACGTTAACCAAAGAACTTTACGACGAAACATCTTTTATGTTAGAAATTCGGGGAAATTCTGTTCGCATATGTGCTTCCTCCTATTGTACATAGTTTTTAAATTTATTGTAATAATTATTTCCTCTTATATTAAATTTAATTCTTTCTGTATTAATATTGGTATTTAGTTTATTTATTCTTTATTGTATTATTTTCTTTAAAATTTTCTTGATCATCGTAACTTCCTCTTTAGTTTTAGGTCACATTTTCAAAAAAAATCTGTTCTTGTTCTATTTCTTTTGTTCTTTATCTACTGGAGAACAAATATATATATATATTTAAACTTTTCAATATCTGGCTACGTTTTGATGAGGGCCGAAACCTAACAAAATTTAAGTTCTATATCGATGAAAATTTATCGATTATTTTTCACATGTAGG